>VXAC01003804.1:7631-127911 GCA_013399225.1 Rhipidura dahli
GCTTCCTTTTTCTCTTATTTCCCTTAATTTTCCTTTTATTTTTTTTTTCCTTTTCCCTCCTTTTATTTTTCATTACTGTATTATTATAAAATTGTCATCCTACCAAGGCACAATTCATCTTTCCTTTTTTGCCCACTTACACGGATGCAGTGTGTGAAACAGTGTTATTTTGATTTGGTCACAGTTCATATCTGTGAGACACAGGTGTGATCAGCTGCAGCACTGTGAGACAATGATGAATGAGCCCTTTAGAGCTTAGCTTTACATTTCAAGAAACAGCAAAAGAGATTAAAGGAGAGAGAAACTAAATATGTGCCAGTGCTTGTCCCTCAAAAAACAAGAACACTAAATCCACGCACAGACACTTGCTTCAGCAATCACAAGAAGTGAATTCTGAGAAACACAAACCAGCTTGTATTTTAACAAGGTAGTAGGTGAATTTGAGATTCAAGATGGAGGAGCATATGGTTTGTGCTCTAAAACATATCACAGGTGTCCCAGTAATCTCATTTTATTATTTACATTCGCATTCAAGGGCTTGATTTTCTCCTCAGTGAAGAACAATTTTCCCTAAAGATTTATGAATAAACAGAACAGGTTCTTAAAGGAAAAGTAACTTGAAGCTGGTTGCAATGTAGCACCTCAATCCCACTTATGCAGACATCCCCTGTATTGGTTTATGTCCAGAGGTTTCCATTCGTAACCTCTGGTCCAAATCCTATTGATTCAATTCCTGCTTATACATGATTTTTTCACAAAAGTAGGTTATGCAGTAAACCTGGATCTCCCCTCCCCAAACTAAATAACAAAGAATACAGAAGGACATTTAATATGAAAAGATTATGCCCTAAGTATACAAATCACAGTGGACAAACTGTGTTGCTGTGTTGTAATCCAAAATTTCAATCAAAAATTATTCTTCGTAAAATATTGTTAAATCTGGTATTAAAAAAGGATTTGCTAAATACTAAATAGAGACTCAATCAAACATTTTCTTGCAAAATGACATCTTAAGGAGAGATTCTTCTAAAGCACTATATATTTTATTTTGCATAGTTCTTACTTTTCTGTTTTCTCTTATGTGGTAGAGACATTATTTAAACATCATTGCGCTAAACAGAAAAATACCTTAACTTTGAAGCTCCATCTGGAAGTAAAATTGTATTTGTAAATGCTTCACTGAACAAAATTTTTCAAATATAATTCAAGTATAGTAATCACATTTAAAGCACAATTTTTCATAGTTATGTCCCATCTGCTCAATACTGATAAGGAGTTAAAAAAACAAGCTATAAAAATCAATGCCACTAAATGCTTATTAATTATAAAAGAACTTGTTTAGCTTACTGAGCACATTTAATAACAGGAATGTATATTCCCAGGTATAGATGCAAATTTTAGACTATTCATTTAAAGTTTACAAAGTTTATAGGCATCATACTCATTTCATTTAACCTGATTCTATACTGAGTGGATCATTCTACTACTGGTAGAGCACACAATTTCTTCCTGGGTTAAAAAAAGTCATTGCATATTAAAGGTCAGGGGGACATAGTGGATAAAGTTGCACACAACATACTTTCTGCCATCTTTGCAAAATTACCAGTAAATTTAAGATTTATGACTAATTTTCTCAGACGTTATTTTTAAGTCCAGTACCATCATGAGCTGATTTAAACAGTGGTGCATGAGGCATTGAGGTCAATTAGATTGGCACAAGACTGTTTCAAGGTTTTTCTCAGATTCAGCCTCACAAAAGACACTGGAGAGAGATAAAACACATTAATGTTAATTTTTTTGGCATCAATATACATGGCTGCAAAAAAGAGTAGTCATAAAACCAAACCTTATGATATTGAAACAGCAAGTTGTAGACGAGTGGAAGTGGCAGAGTAGGAATGACTTAATTAGAGGCTTTATGAGCACCTTATTGGGAGGTATGTGTTAAGTTTTCATTACTTTATATCTGGTTCTGGCAGAAGAAAGCACACTTGAGAATAAAAACAGTCAGTACTGCAGACAATACAAAGTGATAGATCACAAATTAATTTGTACCTTCAACAGCACAGCCAGACCTTGACACTGCCACACCACATTCATAAAAAATTTTTGGATATCTCTGTACTATCAAGGAGTGCTGCTTTCCAGAGCAGATCTGTCAGAGGTACATCCATCTTCTTCCTCCTTTTCTTTTACTTTGCCATTTTCAAATGATCAGAAGTGTGGGAGACATGTTTAGGCACATGGAGAACTGTTTTCAAACACAGTGTGCATAGGCTGTGTATCCTAATGATCTGTGCACCTTGAGACCAAGCAAAATTTCATCAGTTCAACAATGAATAGAAAGGTCTCATTTTGTTCAAAACTATTCAAGCTTTTTTTTTCTGAATCTTTGAAAGAAAAAATTGAAAATTCCTGTCTAGAATGGTTCCTCCTTATGGCAGATTCCATTCATGATTTTAAAACTCCACTGATTTTCTTTTAATTTTTATCATTTGTACAAAAACATACTGTTCAGTAGTATATTTTTTGTGAAACATTTTCTATTACATTGCTATTTTTATGGATTAAAGTGTTTTGCCACCCTTATAAGAATGAAAACCATTAGCTTTGTTTTAGAGCAATGCACTGCAGCCACTGTATTTAACCAGCTAAACTTCAGTAGTAGAAATTAGCACTGTTTAATGAATGACACAAAAGCCTTTATGGAAGAAAGAAATTTTTAAAAAATCAAAACAATATAGACTTCGAAGCCAAATCAAATCATTTATATTATATATCTATGAGACAGCAGTGATCTACTGAGTTTTGCTGACACCGACCTCATATCACCCCTCATTTAAAGCTGTGAAGCTGCGTGACTCTGGGATAATGGCACAGATGAGTGTAAGCCTTTTCATTTAAGCATTTATGGGAAGTACCATACCTTGGCCAAACTTTCTTTGTATGCAAACGAACAATGTCTTTGCTATTTTATTTGCTTAAATATAAAAATCCATCCTGGTCTGAAAATGTCAGTATAACCTTTGATAAAGGATTAAGACTCTGTAATTTATGTATAACCTAAACTCCAAGTAACTTCCAGATTCCATTTTTTGACTCTTAAAGCTTTTTTCTTAGGAGTTCACATATTCCCCAATTTCAAAGGTTATGTTTCTTTCACAGGTGTTTGTGAAAATGGCCTTGCAGTGGTGACAGAGTGGTAATGATTCTCAAAAGCTTTGTGAAAGGAAAATAGAGTGCCAGTTATGTAGCAGAAGAGAAGAAAGGAAAAACAGACCTCACATATATAATTTTTGCTATGTAATTTTGTACTATATTTTGGTGTTTTCAGCAGTGTATCCTTACCCATCATTTTTGATTACTTTTGATCTTAAAAAGTTTTGTGGCTACTACTTCCTGTTCTGCAACAAAAAAAAAAACCCTCATTAGACTCCTTACTTCTGTCACCAAAACAAGAACAGTTCTGCTTTAGCCATAATGAATTCAACTGGAGAGACTGAAATAGCAAACACATTAAAAAAAAAAGTCTCATCGTTATTCCGAGAAACAAAAATTTAAGATGCTTGTGTTTGGTAATCCACAGGCAAATGTTACTTCAGCCAGAATTGCAGGGAAACAGAAAGTAAATGCAAAATGAGAACCTGATGCCTCAGCTAAAAAGGGTAGAAAGATTTTTGTGTATTTCATATTCTATTCCTTTCAAGGCTATCAATGCATTGATGCTTCCTCTTGTGGAGAAGTCACATTGCTCTTTCTTCAAACTCAATTTTGAATGCATAAGATCTTTTATTGAATGGTAAGCATGAAGATGGTAAGCAAAGCAGATTGTGATTCCCATGCTAGTTGAAGAGCAGACTACTAAAGCCACAGAGGAAAACCCTAACACCATGAGATATTTGGGTTCCAGGGTAAAGTGCTCTTTTCGAGAACCGATTTGATCCTCACCACTTAAAGAGAACTTTCAAAATTAAAATTTCCTTTTCTTGTCCCAAACCTAACTTATTAATTGTTAATTGGAAGACAAATGAAAAAGAGACACTGGACTTTGTATTTTAAATCAGATTTAGTCTGTTCACTATTTCAGCCAAATGCTGAATTAAAAATTAGCATAATTAATAAAACTAATAAAATGGTGCAGGTCCTCCCAAGCCATCCCTTCTCCAGTCCGTGTCTACTCTACTGAGTGTTGAGTAGAAGGGAATGATCACTCCTCAGAAGCTGCTGGCTGTGTCTCTGTCCATACAACACGGAACACTGCCAGCTTGCTTCCCTGGAGGGCTCCCTGTGGGCTCATGCTCAGCTCACTCTCTGCCAGACCTGCCAGACCCTTTCAGCTGAGTTGCCCCTGCCAGGCAGCCCCCAGCCTGCATCATCCCAAGGGCTCTGCCTGTCCTGGGTACAGGGCTTGGCATTTCTCCTGGTCCATGTTCATGGAGCCCCTGCCAGCCCAGCCCTCCAGCCTGTGTAGGTCCATCTGCAGGCCTGGAGCCCCGTCCTCAAGTGTGCAGATGGCTCTGTTGGGGTCAGTTTGGGGTCATCTGTGAACTTCATGCCTCCAACCCCCATTCTGAAGTTACAGCCTCGACCATCCTGTGAGACTCCATTCACCACTTGAACAAGCACAGTCTAAGTCATGGCCTATGATGTGGCAGGGGAGTTGCTCCAGTCTTCCAGGTTCTTATCCTTCTTGGTTTTCCTTGTGAATACATTAACAGGGAAATGTAGTGGGGATACAACATGACTGATTTGGGTTCATCTGCTCTAAGCATATAAAGATTTCTAGTGACAAAACAAGGGGTAATAGTGTTAAACTAAAAGCTAGATATAAGAAAGAAATTTTTATGATGAGGATGTGACAGGAACAGGTTGCCCAGAAAGGTTGTAGATGCCCCAGGTTTGGATACTGATGGTTGATAACATGTCAATACAGCAGTAGTCTCAGTCTTCAAGCTCTTAATGTGAACTGGGAAGGAGAAAATGAAGCCAAATGAGATGAGGCTTGTGGAAAAAAAGGTGTAGCATGTCAAAAGAGGGAAAAAAGGACAGCAGCATGCTTCCCCAAAACTATAAATTTTTTCCTGCTCATGTGCTATATGTAATCAAAACCCTCTGCCTCTCTTAGCAAACCTTCCTGTTTCCATGGTTGTGGCCTATGCTCTGTTAATATGAGTCCTAGGTATTAAAGCATTTTTGTCTTCACAGCTTCCTAGGAACCATCTTTATGGTTATGTATGTTTTTTTTCTTGGTCTTACACTGTAGTAGCTTTGAAAGTTTATTGGTTATGGTTCACACAGGTATCCACAAAGGTTTTTGCATTTCTAAAAGTAATATGCCTAAAATATTTTTCTGTTTTCTGTAATGTTGGCTTTCAGATTGAGTTCCCTCATCACTCACAGTACAGTCTTTATGGAATCAGCAATACTTTCTTTTGAAAGGAAAATTGATATACGGCCTGGTGTGACTTAAGTTTATATTCCTGAGAACTCCTTTGCTGCTCAATCACTACCCTTCTTCCCATTTTATTTCATTATTTCATACAAAGATGCTTAAAAATAACAAAATATAATATTTTAAAATTCAAAAATGACAGCTTCATGGGGTTTTTTAGCGAAATTTATTGGTTTCATATTAAGCCTGAAAATTAAAATATTATTTAAAGTCTCTGATTTCCTGTTTTTCCTGTCTTACTTACTGAAGATTTTGATTCTGCTAAATTCTTCTCAACATGCTTCTTTTTTAGTAAGGAAAGAGGCCTGTACAGAATATAATATTTATATGCATTTAGTATTTATATATGCAGAATATAGTATTTAGTATAGTCCTTGAATCTTTGGAGCAGTTGTCAGAATTCCAGCTTGTTTCTGGCTTCATGGCTGTGAGAAAGGGTTTGGAAATGCAGGGACATTCATGTTGCCTAAGACTTTGGAACTTAGTAAGTTGAATATTAAAATATTATATAGCTTTTTTTTTTTTTCAGCTATGCTAATTCCTAAAACTGGTTTTCATTAAAGCCTTTTTATGCAACTACATCAATTATTAATTAATTAATATAATAGTATTTTCCTGTCTTTTAAAAAAGGAGGATTTAAAAAATCCTACCTACATTACTTAATCAGTTATTGCATGTTTCAATGACAAAAATATGTTTCACATGAACAATTTATACATTTTCTCCAGACTTTTGTCATGATTAGATAGAAAAATTAGGAAAGTAGGATTACATTATTTATACATACCCAGAATTTTATGGAGAAAACACTGAAATCTACATTAAGATTTTTAAAAGTCAGAGCAATACATAAACTCAGAAAACTTTTTGGGACTCACTTTTCTTTTTCCTTTAAAGAACAATTGTCTCATTTAGGAATAATTGGTATTCACAAGGGAAATGCACATGTTCTGAAACCTAGTAATTTCCAATTGCCAAGACACCTAATGAGTTGTCTTAACAAGATTACCAAACATATAAAAGGAACTAATTGCATTGCATTTAATTCTGAAATCACAACTAGACGCAAAATAGGTTTCGCAGCTGGCATTTTGCTGGCAATGCAAGATGAAAATGAGGAGGTAACTAGAGATCAAGGGATCATCCTGCTCAGTTTTCAGGAAGAGTCACTCCTTCCTCCTCAAATGACACCAAAATTACACACCATTATTTCTTGAAGAGAGAAACATTTGAACAATCTGTGACATGACAAAGGATTAGTCAAACACATCAATTCTCCAAAAATGTGTTTAATTAACTGTTTTTCATTTATTTATTCACATTGTGATCTGCTATTCAAATAGTAAGGGACAGGTATTATTTCAAAACATAATTGGGGGGTTAAATTTTTCATTCAAATTTTTACTGATGGTTTATTGCACTGTTTGCCCATTCACGGATACAAAGTCTTGCTTTTTAATTACTGATTAAAAATAAAAAAATAATAATTTCATAATTTTTAAAAAATATGAATACAAGATATTGCTATCCTCCAAAACAGATAAGAAGATTTATTATCCTTACTAACACATTCATTGTGCTACCACATGACTTCTATAATTATATTGCTGTTTTATTTTCAGAGAATACTCCATCTAGAGATCCATACATCCACTCTGACATCAAATGATGGCTTGGTTTTCTTTTCTTATCTGTGTACTGTGGTAATTATTATCAATCTTCCTATGTTCAATGTATTACATGGTTTTTTTTCCCAATAAATCAAATCATAATAAATATCACATTTTTTCTTTATAAATATTTGTAAATTCTAATTATGATCTCTGTGACATGAGATTTGGTTTAAACTCCTCAGAAATATCTGTATGGTCTGGTTAGCTTTAAATCTTCCTGAAAAAATATTTGCTTAAAATTATTTTCATTTTGAAGAAAATGCCAGTGATAAAACACTATCATAAATTTCTAACTGGTTGTGTTTTCTTGTTATTTAGTCATCATTTGAACCTTGGCTTTTTTAAAATTCTAGATGGTTATAAAGGACCCTTTTAATTGACAACAGCTGTTTGTAGGCTCATGCAACAATAATACAGAAATTCAAGACTGAGGAATAAGAGGGGATGTGATTAAATCCCATTTCTTTTTCTTTCACTTTTTTAACTGATCTCAGTCTTGAGGTTGGCATGAGGTTCATGTGAGGGTTCATCATAATTTTGTTGCTGATCTGAACCATTTGAAATAGTCATCACAGATGTTCACCGCAGTGTAGCCACCTTCTTCCAGAATGTGTTAAGCAGCCATATTCTTCTTCAAAAACAGTAATTGTTCAAGGCCATCTACAAGAGACTAAGTACATTATTTGGAGACATTTATATCTTTTTAGCACAATATTCCACTGTTCATTTGTGTCATATGATTATCTGCCTGGATCACAAAGCATTCCTTCTGTTACTTATTATTTAACTAAAAACTGGCATGTGTAAAATTAGAGAAAAATAATCACATTTGGTTGTTATATCTTCTACTGAAAGACTATCAAACAAAGCCAGTAGGAAACAGGTTCCAAGAAAAACAAGAAAAGTGGGGCTCTTTTACCTTCATAGCCGAGCAGTGAAAGTTCAAGTAGAGACAAGAAAAGGTCCTTGAATCCTTCAGGATCTTGAGATGTGCAGAAGAAATGAACAAGTCACAAAATACCCAACCCCAAAATAGAATTCAAAGAGTAGTAGACAAACGCATCATCTAGGTTTGGTTCATTTTCGTGCTTCCCCAGATACATGCTTTCTTAAGGTTAAATAAAGGGTACAGGGTCAGCCTGACCTTGACCTCACTCAGCATGGCCCTCCTGTTTTTCCAGTGATGCCAGTGAAGACTTTGAGGTCCATAAACGTTTTCACCAGTGTATTGCATGTACATGTCCAATCTTTGAAATCATTCAGGGCATGACCACAGGAGTCACAGGAAATCTAACTCAGCCCTTTTATGCACAAATGAGATTTCTGCTATTCAGCCAGCTCTAAGTGCTTCTATTGTTAAGGGCATATATCAATTTCACTTTCAATTTCTCTTACAAATAGGTACCAGGAGAAAATACTGTTGAAGAGGAATAACCAACAGCAGATTTTGACTTGATAGTATCTTTCTTTATCTCATAGTCTCATTAAAAGATATTCCCTATGAATGACCTTAAATATTGTAGCTGTTGTGAACTGAGACGGGCAAATTGTAAAGTCTATGCATAATCCTTCTTCAAGAAACACAGAATGCCTTTTTATACTTCTTGACAAGATGTGCGCCATACTTTGTGTAAATACACAAGACATTTCTTCATCTAAAAATTGCAAACCAAAAATGAATCATGCTTGTAAAATTTTACTATCATATTATTGCTCTGCACATCTGTTTGAGACTATGCTATGATTGACTGAAAGGCTTGAGTAAAAATAGGAAAACAGACACAGCTGCAAGTACAAGGAAAGGAAAAAAAAAAGCAACAAACAGTAGAAGACAAATGACGTAATGTACAAACTGTTGTTTCCTCCTCTATCTTATCTTTACATACTCTAACCCTTGTATTGAATTTTTCTAGTTCAGCACTATTTCCCCTATTCACTTGGCATTGTGATTCCTTCTTTCTCTGTTGGATTGGCTCATTGTTGCATATGACAAAGGGGGAATGTTGCAGAGTCCCTGAACTGAACAGAATTCCCTTTACCTTGTAAGAGTTTTAGAAGACAGGACATTACTTTCCTGGTGGTTTTGAGGTAGCTAGAAGGGTAATTCTGTTCTCTTTTCCTTGTTGCCATTCATACCTCTGCTTTTTTAAATGGGACATGTCCATTTTAGACAATGCTAGTGATCATGCTCAGACATTGTCTTAGCAGTGCAATAACACAGCAAAGGAGAGGTGAATGAAACAGAACTTCCATTCATCCATTTGTGGGACCTTTTGCTACAACAATAATCTTGGCAGAGGAAGGCTCCCAAGTACATCCATTCATACAGTACCCAGGAGCCTCTCAGGGACAGTGTTATGCAGAATTAAAACAGAAGAGGCAAAAAAAAAAAAAAAAACCTAACTAAAAAGGATTTTTAAAGTGTTGGTTAGAGAGTTTTTTTCTTGGTCATCTTATCTTCAAACTCATTTTCATTGATTCTGAGGAAGCATAATGTGATCCCCGTTCCAGAGTGGTGAAGCAGCCATGTGCTCTCTCTGTTACCTCTAAAGTGTCTGAGTGCCCAGCGACTGACAAGTGGGGCTGTAAGGCTGCACAGTGTGAGTAGCAATGTCAAAACTCTTGATCAGAATTTGATTCTTGTGAGCTGTTAACTACCTTTTGTGATTATAGAAATTGAAGGGATGTAAGAATATATGCTGGAACACTATTGCAATTAAAACCTATCTCCAAACAACAACATTGCATTAAAATACATTGGCACTATCTCTTTCAATCACAACAAATCTTTTGAGTTCTTATTTAATTTTGTTATGAATTTTCTCAAAACAGTTGGTCTTAGCCTTTGCAGAACTCCAGTAAAACAATGTCTTAAAACTGGAAAAACAATAATACTGCAGAATTTCTGGAAGACAAAAAACATTTGACTTTTCAGACAACCTCCAGCACACAGAGGCACCATAAACAAAACCACTGTGCATAATAAAATGACATCTACTCTTACAGCTGAAATGCAGGAGAAAATGTGGTAACCTATACTTCTAAAAACTCCTAGACGAAACAATTTGGAAACAAGCAATAAAAATTATTGTAACACACTGAGCTCCCACTAGTGTAAATCTAGCTATAACATTGAAAAAAAAATCACCTCTTCTCTGCACAGGGAAAGAAATTAAATGCAAACATGTTTAATGCAAGTGTAAAGCCACTGCATACTTTTCAAACTAGCACTCCCTCAGTGTACATTGTCAGATGGTTAGTGAGAGGATGATGAGAAAATGAGAGGAGCAAAGCAAAGCATATTCCTTTTTTCTCTTTTCAGACCATATAAAAGGAACACATATATGATATGTATATGATAATATTAAGTAACTTAAAAAGTGGTAAAAGATATAAAAAAAGAAAAAATCTGTTTTCTTGCACATGAAGATTCTAGTCACTGTCCTATCTTCCCGTGGTTAAAAGTGCAATGATACCTTGTTAGCTCTTTCTGCAAAGCCCTTTCAACTGTAATTAGTATGAATGTTAATGAACTGAGGATTTTCAGATGAATATGAGATCTTTTTTTGATGTTTCTTGGTATTACACAAATTATTTCTTTCTAGCAGCTTTTCCCAGTAACTATGTTTACTTTGAATAAAGTAAAAATTCAGTTAATTTTCCAACTCCTGTTGCAGTCTAGATAGTGAAGTGATATGATTATAACTTGGTCAAATGCTGCAACAAAGTATCTGTGAACACCTTTTGAATACAGTCATGAATTTGTCTTGGAGAAGGCTAGTCTTGAGTCATCCCAAATGATTTCTTTTCCTTCTAAGAAGCTGTTGAAATTAAAGTATACATTTTAAAAGCTTGTCTAGAAAACCAAAAGTGACTTCTAGTCTCTACTCTGCTTACCTGCACTGAACTATAAGCTATGTATTTCAAGACTGTAATAAAATGTGTTTTCTGAATCAACTATAAAAGAAAACACAAAAGATTTTTTAAAAAACCCAATGCTTTTTTGCTTATTTTAGAAGGAAATGACTTACTCCTCAGGATGTGATCTTTTAACATGGCTGTTATTGCTGCTATTCCAGCAACATTTATGCACATAAACATGAATGGACAGTGGCATGTTGCGGCAGAGTGAATGAGTTTATACCATGTGAATTCTTGCAAAAAGATCAATACATCATATATGTAGAGGAGTTTACATCTGAGCACAGGTTCATACTATTAATTTCACCTCTGAGTAAATTTTATTTCCTCCAGATGTTTGCCTTTTTTTGCTGTAACATTTACAATTTACTGCAGCAAGTTATGATTGTCTCTACCTGGATTTGCATCAGTGTGCAAATTAAACCTGACTGTGTCCTAAAGTTGCTGTCAATCTGTTTATGTACTGCAGCACTTTTTCCTGAGAATGGTGACAGGAGCCCTTTTGGTGGATGAGGATTTCAGATTAGGGTCAACACGTAGCAACTGTGGGATGAAAGTACACATATATAGCAAATTTCCACTGAGAAAAAGCAAGACATAACCTAAATATGCTCTTTTTCCTGAATAGGAAAGGGGAACCTGTAGTTTGCTTTATATTCAAAGTGTGGGACCAAACCATAGATCACACAGCCATCTAGCAAAGTGATATAAAAGTGTGACACCTGCTGCAGTGTTTTATGCCATTAGAAATGGTAATTAGTAATAAAGTCTTTGTCTATTCTTTGTAACAACATCTGGCTGAACATCCATTGTACTATATAATGTAAATTATGTTTAGAAGCATACAGCACCTGTAATGCTTACATAGGGAAAGTGATTTCTCAAGACTTTTTGACATGTTTAGATATCAGTTCTGAAGCCTTTTAGATGAGTTTGTAATTTATCTCTGGTTGGAGAGATAAAGCTGATCTGATTGCAAATGTGCACACTAGTTACAAGACACTGGGACGAATTAAAACTACAGGTGCTCACCCTTTGAATTTCTCATACATTTACAAAATGAACTTAAAGTTCTTAAAGACTAATATTTAGAATATGTGAATATGAATATACTAAATGTATATGTGATGTGAATACATCTAGATGTATATGTATTTCTATGTATGGTTGTAAAAATATGTTCTATGCACATAAGTATCTACATATGAATATATATGCATATATGCATACCCATTTCTAGAAACATGCATATACAGCTACATATGTAGACATATATGTGGAATTTATGTTGACTATAACTGGTTTTTGGTTTTAGTGGAAGTGATGCCAAGGTTAAATCCCTCTGTTAAGTTTTAAAATAATGCACAGCAGAATTTAATTATTCCAAGAGGAACAAAAGAAAAACTTGTTTGGTGTTATTATTTGTTGTCACTGATTTAGTAGAAGCCACAGACTCATGCTAGTATTCTGCTAGGGTTCATGCAGAAGCAATTATTTTGACACTGTTTTTGTTAGGTGAGTAATACTCTCCTTAAGAACTGAACTGGAAGGACATTATTAGGTGAAGTGCAAAAGCACAGAGAAATATAAGAAGTCCAAACCAGACATATTTGCACATCTTTGTAGATGCCATAAGTAATATTCTGGATCTGAATTTTAACTTGCAAGCTGGAAATAACTGGAGCTTGAATTTGCATCAGGAAATTGCATCCAAATCTTGTGCACAGAACTGTTTTCTCTCATTTGTGTCAAACACGGTTGCGGTGTATCAGTGCCACTTTTTTTGCTGTACAGTTATTTGAAAGAAAGAGAGAGACCTGTGGAAGGAGTTAAGAAGGTGTAGTCTTTTGTACCAAAGTTGTTTCATCACCTGAAAGCACTTCTCCTTTAATTCTTGTCAGCTTCATACCATTACCTCCCATATTATTCATTAAGTTATGATCAAATATTCCAGCTATCATGAATTGTGTCAAACAAGACTTCTCAGAGATTCCAGTAGTAGCATTGGATTTACCATATTAAAATATTTCCCCTTGGTTTCTCTTAACTAAGTGATGCATACAGAAATTAGACTCCTTTGAGAAGTTTCCCTGATACTTTAGAAAAATAAATGAAAAAAAAAAATAGCTGGACACCCAGAACAATATTCATTTAGCTTATCTGGTTTGTATTCTTTTGTAAATTCTGATAATTGGAGTTGGTCAGCATTTTCAGGGAAAGAAAAATATTTCTGTAGCAACTTACACTAGAGAATAGTTTGCACAAAGAATAAATCTTAAAAAGAAAAGGTCATGTTCATCCTTTCTCCAGTCAGAAGACATTCCAAAATGAACCAAAATTCCAATATCATAGCAATAATAATATTCCCCCTTGTTTTCAGAGATAATTTTCCTTTGGGAACTCCTTGCCTCACAAACAGCTATCGGGTTCAGATGTGCAGAGATGTCGTATTCAGAAAAGAGAAGCTCTTTCGGTTTAGAGAAGCTTTCAGTTAAATTAATTCCACATCACAGCAAGAGAGAATGATACTGTTGACCTTTGTTGCATAAGATTTGTAAAACTCTAAGTGTTAGTGCTTCACAGGAAACAAAACAAAAGCCGTAGAGCACTCATTAATGGACTTCTGTACAGATTAAAGGGAGCATGACTGAACTCTCTGCCGAAAGTAAGGTGAAGGGAAGGGAACTGTTGATTATCACATTATTTAAGACCTGTTGCATTAAATGGATAAAAGTAGTATACTATAGCTTGATCTTTTTGGCAGATGCATGAGAAAAAATATTCAACATATAACTTATATGAATGAAACAACTGGGAGTCCTTGGAGAAAATATAAATAGGAAAAGATAATAATGCTTATTCTGTTCTATGAAGAGCTAAAAATGCATATTCTGCTCTTCTATTGGAAGTCCGTATCGTTTTGGCACAGTGTGTGGCTTGCTTCTATGAGACAGGAACTGAATTTCCATAAAACACAATCTTTCTACCTGGTGCTATTTAATAGACCCTGGTCACTTAAGCAGATGTGTAGAGAGATCTTGAAATGGGGGACTCATAAGGGACTTCAGAAATAATATGTGACTTCTCAGAAATGTACATTCGTAGACTGTCTAGAGTTTGTAGGAAAAGTTCTGTTTTTCTGAAACTGAAGTGCTCTTGTTTGAGACATCAAATTTCTGAAGTGATTTTGTTTGAGAGGCAAGCCATCTTTTGAAGAGAACCAGGAGCATCTTCAGCTCAATAATCTTAAACCCCAGCATGAGTAAATGTTTCTTCTGTACAGAACTCCTCTTTTTCCCAGGAGGGCCATCTAAAGTCTTCCCCTGCAGCTCTGAGATGCCTGAGGAAGTCTTTATGATTTTGCCTTACACTTCTGACATTCCAAAACTGAGAGGAATATTTTAATTTTGTTTCTTTCTTTGTTTTGTTTTGTTTTTTTTTTTTTATTATTGGTTTTGTCCCCTCAAAATTCCAGTAGGCAAAGAAGTTCTTCTTGGATGAGTCAAAATCTATTCATAGTTCTTTCTCCTTTTCATCAGTGAAGCTCTGGACAAGTATTCTCTAACTGCTGAAGACTGAATAACATTAGCGGATCTACTTTGCTGTGAATTTTCCAATTTTCTTCTAGAAATGTTTTGTAAACCAGAGATTAATTCCCCCCCATTTTGAAAGTCTGAAAAGTGTGAAAGTCTGAAAAGTGTGAAAGTCTGAAAACCCAGAACCCCAAGTGAAGGTAGAAATCTAAATCCACAAACAGGAACATTCTGATTTATAGTTATTAAAAAGAGTTATTTGCCCGAATTGAATAATAAAAAATCTGTCTCTAGCTTATTTTCCTTGATCACTGAATGTACAATTTTCTTGATTTAAAATTTCACTTTTCAGTTTTTCTTTCCATTTAGTTGTATTGACCTTTGATAACTGACCAATCTTGCTCTACTTATTCATATGCTACTGAAATCAATGGGGTATTTCTCTACATAGAGAATTTAGCCCCATTAAAAAATACTGCATTATACCTTTTTTCAATAAATAGTAGAGCTATAGAGAACACACATCATTAGTCCATACATTTAGCATTAGTATTACACCCTTAAAAGACACATTATGTGATTATGTTAGATTTGTGGCTTCACTCAAAAAATATGTCTTTTTAAAGCTGTCTGTATTTATCTTCTGTTCTGAACTATTGGAAACCTTAAAGTTCATCCCTGTTTTCATATGTATGTACATTTCTTCTTTTTCATTTTCATAGAGTATGTCTGAGAATATAAAATAATCAACATTGCCCCCAAGAATTGAAAGTGAATTAGCAGGACTAAAGCAGCAAATAAGTGAAGTTTTGTAATTTAATAGTTTTCAGACTTCAGGTCTACTACTATCCTTTTCCCTTCAGTCCCATACAAGTCAATAAAGTGCTGTGTTTTTTAAATAGCCACGATGGATACTTTAAAAATTCATCAACTTACATTTTTAGAAAGTAGCAAATGCCAAACAATAAGTTAGAGGACCTCTTTGGAAATTAGGTAACCTTTTTAGTGATTTTTTGGACTCCTGCCACCATTGCCCTAAGATCAGCTAGACTTGTTTGGAGAGACCAGCTTTCATTTTCCATGTTAAAAAGGTATGTCAACATAATAAAGTCTAAGGACTGGAATTGATGTCAGTGACCATAAAAGACAAGGAGCATAAAACTGTTTCTTAAAGGTTGTTGGTAGTGAAAGGATTCAGTGGATAGCAGGACACTCCAGTCTTGGCTTTTCTTCAACTTTTTGGACTTTAGCACTCCTGATAGACAATGGCTCAGTCTCAAGCAAACAGCAGGTAAAATGTTGCTGTTCTCCTGACTATTGTCTTTAAAAAAATTCTGGCTATAGATTTCTTATAATCATATTCTGGTTATGTCTCTGCATCAGGTTGTAGGTGGGTTGGAGATATCACACTTCCTCTGTCAGTGATGTCTCCAAATGGGGCAAATTGTTTCTTTCTATTCTGTTGTTTCAATCCTGCTTAGCTCTTCCATCCCTAAGTAATGGCAAAATGTTGATGTTCAACATTAACAAAAACCAAAACTTGTAAATTTTTCTGTGATTTTCTCAAGACAAAATTGTTTTTTCTTTCCCACTACTTGAACCACCACACCTTTATACAGTGTCAAGCAGTCCACACTACTAGAAATTGCACTGTGCTTGGTGAGTCATGCAAACTAATGCTTAGAAACCCATATCTTTGTTTTATTCTCTTATAAAATGCAGAATTATAAAAACAAACAAGTTGGCACATGGAACTGCCAGCCTCAGCTCACATTTCCAACAGACTATATAATTTAAAATAACTGGTGAAAAAATATGTGTCTGCAAAGCAATATTTGCTTAGTTGAAGCAGTTAATACAAAAAGGCCCCACACTAACGAAAATAATATTATAGTATTTAATACTTTAGGTTTTATTAAACCAATGTTTTCCTTCTTCTTCCAAAAACTGCAGTGTACCAAACAGATTCTTTCTTTGTAAAAGAGATTCTACTGTATGCAATAACAATTTCTTTTCAGGCAGTTCTGTCCTCAGGGACAGGGCTCTTTCTTCCCTTTTCAGAAGGTGTCACACTGCTTTCTATTACTATAGTAATATAAACAATTCATAGGAATTTTCCAGTGATAGTAGGAAAAATGCACATGCGTCTTCAGAGACTTTTTCAGAGACAAATGCAGTTTGCCTTATCCTTGCCTTACAGCATGGGAACTCATAAAATATTTGAAGAATAAAGGATAAAAACCTTTCTTCTGAAATTTTTCAGGCTGTTATTATTTAATGTTACCATGGGGTCAATGGAAGTTGTACAATGTGCTTTGTTTTAAAACTAAAATACTGGGCTTTCTGTTGGTTCAAGGACTTGAACCTTTTGTTCACTGTGGGTAGGATAAACAAAGAGTAGGGAAGAATAGCAGGAAATACTACATAGTATTGTATTTCTGCCATTCTTCATGCCTGTTGATGTTACCTGTTGGTTACAAATGGATGTGAGGTCCAAGATTACATCATTCTTGCTGTCTAGAAAAGTGCCTTGAGGTGATTGTAAGTTTGATGAGATGAAAGACTTGCTCTGTTTCTCTGACTAAAAGTCATTGGTCAAAAAGAATTGTCAGGTTCATTATCTTTGTGCCAGGCTTAGCAACTGGGTATGCCTGGCTGTGCAGTAACAGGGCACAGCAAGTCATCCATTTCATTTTAGTATGGGCAGGATGAAACCCTCACTACAACTCATCATCTCTCTCTGGGTCTCTTGCCACACATAAGGCAGTGGCTGACGTACCCTGTTTACTTTTGCCTGACCCGAAGCTGTACTTACTCTACCAGTGTAAGACACAGGTGCTGCCACAGAAATTAAACTATAATAAAAGAGCATGGGGAAAGTTATCTGCAATGGCTCTGAAGCTGAGGAAGAAGAATTACAAGAATAGAGGGTAGAAGTCTCTGTGTCCTACTTTGTCCACTCCTCACCTAGGTAATTATTTCTCCATGATATTTATCTGACTTTTATTCTTAATTGATGAGAAATCTGAAGCATTAAATTTCAATCAAAGGTTTTTTTAAATATTGAGTGATGTAAATGCCATGTAACTTTGCATTTAATTGCCAGACATTATGTTAGAAAAAACGTCAGCACTGCTTACATCAAAAATTCATTTTGCCAACATGAGCTCACCTTTTTCTGACTCACATTTAGTCCTTACTGAAAGCAGCATATCTCTGTGCACACGGAAGAGAGGGAAATTACTCTCCCTTTCTTTTTCCCAGTATATTTTTTGCACAATACAGTGTGTAACAGGCTTGTCTTAATCAATTACCCTGCCAGTTAGCACTGTGACCTTAACAGGATTCCCTTGGCTTTCTGTGAGAGGCAGATGTCAGTATCATGGGTTAACTGAGCTACATGATTTTTCTTTGGAAGATAGCCAAACCATATAAAGTGCTCTTCAGAGAGAATGAATCTTTTACTTAAGATCTCATCATTTTACTTGTCAAAGGCCACAGCATATGTCAATAACATTTAGGTTACCTTAGGTGCTGAAGACCTTTCTGACTTTGGATTTATTAGAAAGTAAAAAATAAAATCTATCTCTAAGCTGCACAGTGTTTTTGAAAAAGTAAAAAAATACTTTGATCATAGGAGAAAAAGTATTATGGCAATCATAACCATGCTCATTTCTAATAAAACACTACCACCGTCTTTTTACAAAACATTTAATTTTGCAAGTATTGTAAATATTGGGGTGCACTTAATATGAAACTATGGATAATAAGCCTAAATAAAATTATCTAAAATATGATTAAATAATAATAAAATTATGAATTTTTGTTACTGTTTTCTTCATTCCTTTACATCATTTAGCATTTTCAGTAATATAACCTGAACTACATTAATTCAGGAATATAATTTTCTGCAGTGTAAGTTCGACATACCATATAAGATCTATTTCACTGTTACATGAAAGGTGTGGGATTTCCATATACAATACACAGAGATCTGATTCATTGAGTTTTCAGGAATTGCTTGTTTTCCTTCAGAAGAAACCCAGTAGCTTTTAATTAAAATCATTAAAACCAATAGATTTTAATGACTAGTTAATAAAGTGTGTAATAAAGTTACTTCTTAAATGTATCTAAATCAGAAATCTTACATGTGGAACCACCCTCTTCCTAATAAAGCTAAAATCAGAGAGCTTTATGGAGCTTGTCAAAATAAAATTGAACACTGAGCATCTTACAGCATTTACAAATCACATGGCTATTTTGGGTGGCCAGGGCAATGGTTTTCTGAGCTTATGCTGCAGGGTTCATGGGCCTGTGGACAGTCAGGATCTTTTGCATCTCTGTGCAAAAGCTCTGTAATGCGAGCTCTTAGGTTCCCCCAAAATTAGGTCTTCACACCTGTGCCTGTGCAGTGGAGTAGCCCAAAGGCTTGGTTTGGTTTTATGAGTAGCCAAATGACTTGCCAGCAATCACTACTCACACTCCAAGAAATTAGATAGCTGTTACCATATTGTGGGATCAAGGCAATTAGTTTTCATTTTTCCAACATAAAGCTAAATGCTCACTGTTGCAGCAATTTTATTCTGGACAATGTCTCACTGGGAATGACTTAAGTACTCGGGTCTGCTTTCCAATTTACATCCAAGCACTTCAACCCCTTGAAATTTCTGGGGTATGTAGCTTGCTGTGCACAAGTTGATGAGTTTAGCCAGAACTTCACCAGAACTCAATGTATTTCTGTGGGGATTGTTGTGGTGGTCAAGGCCACTGCAAAAAAGACCAAGGATCCATGAGGCCCTAAAACAGCAGAGGTACACTGGTGGGCAGGTGTCAATGTAGCGAGGCGCTGATGTGTTTAGGGTGACTTCCCTCTGTTTTATTATGTAGATTGTCCTTCTGTAGTTGGCCCGTTGGCCCTCTGCCCTTTTTCCCTTATTTAGTCCCACTTACAGAATGGTTTTCATTCCTCAGCACCCCACTGGCCTTGTACCCCAACTGCTACCTTCTTGTTCTTCCATTGGTTCATGTACCCTGGCCCTGCCTAAACTCCTCCCTGAAGCCCTCATTCCATTGGTTCCTCACCTTTCCCCCTCCCCTTCTCCTCCCCATATTTAATTCCTTGAACCTCTCTTATCTGCGCTCCTTGTACGTGGATCTCTTCATGCTCAGAAGAAACTCTGCTCATGGAACTCCATATAAAGAGTTTCTCCAAATTCTTTGTCTCCAGTATTGCCTGCTTTACTGTTAGTGTTTGCACACCTTCACCCGCCTCGGGTGCTGAGCGAGGGCACAAGAGCTGTCCACGCTCTGCCTTCAGTGGACTCCTCGTGGGACGCTCAGGGATTGCCTGTGCCACCTCAGGATCTGATTTGTGACTGTGGCAGGGGATTGCTGTGCACAATGGCTA
This sequence comes from Rhipidura dahli, assembly GCA_013399225.1. NCBI lineage: Eukaryota > Metazoa > Chordata > Aves > Passeriformes > Rhipiduridae > Rhipidura > Rhipidura dahli. The sequence goes on from VXAC01003804.1 coordinate 27,619, forward strand.
GGAAGATGGGTGGTGTTAGTGGCCACTCTATCAGTTTTCCTGACCTGAACGCTTAGTCTTTTCTTGGCATATTTTTCACTACTGGTCCATCTAAAATAAGGTACTGAAGGCCCCTCGTCAGCTGGAGCATCCTGCTAGAAGTGCATGTTTTAAAGGATATTTTGTTTGTGAAATATAAGACGTGGGCTGAAAAGAGGTCATCCTCTTTGAAAGTGCCACTTCTAATACTCAGAACTCTTTTGAGGTAAAATAATGAGAGTTCTCAGTGTCATATCTCAATCTGGTGATGCCTTAAGAGGCCTCCTAGAGACAGAGACAGGAGTAAAGGGAATAAAAGGTAGGTATTTATATGAAAGGCCTTCAAAGGTACACCCCGGGGAGCCAGAGGCTGCTGCCACCATGGACCCCGAGATGGACGACAGGTCACGAGTTCTTCACACCTTTATAGGTTTGGTTCATTTGCATACCAGGATTAATTGTCCAATTAGAGCTTCAGTTTAATGATATAATTCCCCTCAGCTTGCCCCCCTCTCAGAGGCTTTTGGCTTATATTTTTTGGGCCTAGGACAGTCTGGGTGTCCTTGAAGAGCAGGCCTGGAGAGATTTTTTTATGACTACCTAGCACAAGAGGGCAAAAATTACCAGGATAGAAGAAACTTCGGAGTTACAGACTCAGCAATACAGGATTTGAAAAATACAAAAATTAAAACCTAAGTCATCACTGGTATCCCTTTCACCAGAGTCATGGGGAGCTAAGTGTAGAAACTGACTGTTTGGAAATGTTTCTAGATGAGGACAAGCCCTGTATTTTCTTTCCTATGATCCTCTTCAGAATTTTCCCACTTGACATTTAAAGAAGTAACTAGTAAGATTTTTATTTATTATTTTATTGTTAGTGTGGACTACTCTGACTTCAAAAATGCTCTGTCATGTACCTAGTAGCTAAATAAAACCGTGACAATCCTATCAATGTAGTGAGGATGGAGCACTTAAGAACTTACATGTTCTGTTTTTCAAAGGAAAAGCATCAAATAAAAGTTGTCATTTCATCCTTTTGTGCATGAGGTTGTTTTGTTTTGTTTTGGTTTTGGTTTTGTTTTGGTTTTGGTTTTGTTTTGTTTTGTTTTTTTATAAAGATGTTTCCTGAAACCTAATTTGGAATGACATAGTGATAAGTGTTCTTTGCTATTCCTGATTAAATATAGTAAACTCACTATTTTAGGCAAGAAGATCAGTGTATTATTTGTAGATAGCAAAGACAATCCATCACCATAATGATTCAATAGTCTTCAGTGTTTCAAATTCAACTACTTTACCCTTAGTGAATAGCTGTTTTGCATAACACTCTTTCACTTTCTTTTAACCTTTCTAGTTCACCATTTGTCTTCCAAGTGTCCTGTTAGGTACATTGAAGACATTTCTTTGTATGCATCATTACAGAAAAGTCATCATATAGAGCTATAAATGGAACTTGAGGTAAATAACTTTAACAGTGTAACACAAAGTGACTTAAGATCTGAAACTAACAGCTGAAGTTTGGAAACAAACATAGAGGCACACCATGAAGGCAAGAAAATGCAGCAACTGAAGGAATCTGTGTCAACATGATGTCTTTTGGTAGCTGGGCAATGACCCAAACAGTATTTCAAGCTTAGATTTTTTCATTATACTTTTTACTGGGGAAAATTTCTTTGTTATGTGAAAGGCAGGGAAGGAAAGGGAAGAATCTTTCTCAGTCATGTCAAAAAATATGGAGCATGTGAAATCTTGATGAGAATCTTTCCTGTTACTCATCTGCATACAGTTGATTACAATTCTGTTTCAGGAAAGGACTCTTGAATGTTCTCTAGAAGCTTTTCAGAATTCTTGGTAATGAAGTTCTAATTCACTTATACTAAAATGCTCCGTGTTAAGATATCATGGAGACACTAATTGGAATGAAAATAAATCTGCAAGGACACCACTAAAATTGGCATATAATGGATATGTTTATTTTCACATATTTCATGGTATTTCAGGTGAGCTTCCTGTACATTCCACATATCCCACAAAAATACCATAAATTCTCTCATTGGTTAAAGTGAGCAAGATCAGTTCTGAAGAGAATCGGGTTCTCCGTACTGCCTTTGAATCCCTGGCAGGGAGGTCATATTTTGAGAGACACTGTCTTGGGAAACTCACAAATTCCTCTTGTTGATTTACTTCTGTATTAGGAGGGAATATGAGAACTGGCAAGGGATAACTCTTGCCACTAAAGTAAACATAGTCTTCTTTCATATGTAGGTCATACACAACTGATCTTGTCTCATATAATTGAACAGAACCATGCTGTTCAAAAATTGTATAGAGATCTGCTTCATTCATTGCTTGGGTTGTACCTGATTATATCTCACAGTATGAGGCTCATCAAAGAAAAAAACAGTTCCAGCTATACTCACAAAATCCAAGTTCCCTACCAAAATAAGATAAATATTAATCCAAATCATGTTTTATTTCGTATGAAAACATGCACACCCTTTCAATAGTGTTTCAATGGATAATGCTATCTATGTAGGGCAAGGTGAATGAAGCACACACCTATAGACAAATCATGAAACAACTGCAAGAAAAAATCAACCATTTATTGTTCTTTGATATCCATAGAAGGGGGAAATTTTGTGGGATTATATTGAGGGAAAATGTCAAAATTAGACAAAAAAAAATTTGAAATACATAATCTTCTATAATGACATGGCAGATCATTTAAAAGAGGTATGTCTATTAATGTGTTAGGTTTATTAATTTATATTTGTGTCTCTTTGTGCTTAAGCTTTTCTGAAGGTTTTGTAATGCTTCATGGAACACTGATGAGAATGAAATAATGAAAGATTTTATCTTCCCTTGAATAGATTAGTTCCTCAGTGGTTTAGATATAGCTAGAAAATCAAATATTGTGTTGTTGCTGCCTGTAAATGTCCCCACATAGTTAAAACTAGGGAAAAAATATTAACAGAAAAACAGGTACTGAAATATTCAGTCCTCAGTCCAGAATTCTGAGCAATGGAGAATATGAAGATGTGTGTTTTGTAGTGAAAGGTATGGTACACTTTTATAGCGCAATATCTGTCCATTACTGTAGGTTAAATTAATACTTGCAATATAGTTGCATTTCAGCTGTTCCAGTTATACTAAATCAAGTCATTACAAAATTAAATTCTAAATCATAAGGGAAAAAAAGGTGTTGAGGTTTTTTTATGCAAAACTCTTTGCTCACATTGGACAGTGTTGAAAATTATACATCTATGATAGTTTTTTAACTTTTTCTGTTGCCTTCAGTGTTCAGTAGGCACTGAATCTGGCCTATCACAACCTAAGTGCAAATTACACTTGAGAACACTTCACATCCAAACTTGCAGCTGAGGATGATTTTTTGTTGCTTAGTAGTAATTCTTTGGATAATAAGGTTTATAATTAAAATGCTGACGCTGGTATAACTGTAGAGGCATAAACAGTGCAGCTATAAATAGTGCAGTAACTGCAGTGACAGACTTTGTCAAGTGGTTTGTACAGGACAGCTCGTCTGTGGCAGCTGGTGGGATGGGAGAAATTATGTTGAGGTCTGCTGATCAATTCATTTTTGATGTTATTGTTAAATCTTTTACTTCTTCAGCAAGAACTGAATTCATACCCCATAATTGGGGCTTTGCTTGTAATGGACAATCTCAATTTAACTAAAGCATGCATCCAAATTTCAGCAAAAGAACAAATTATATCTGACAGACCTTGGCCTTGACATTTAAAATTACACCATAGCTGATTAAACTCTACGTTATTTAGAGACATACAGGACTTCTAAAGGGGAGTGAGTTCACTGGAGTATTCAGAAAATTCAGCATAAGTGGTAAGAAATAATGGAGATATTAGCCAGAGTTGATGTTACTGGAGGTTAATCTGGGACAAGTAGAAAAATGTGTAAGTTTTAAGTATTTAAAGACCTCATGAAGACACCAAAAACTAAAACCAGCATTTAGCACATGTTCTCATGCCATCTCATTTGACATCAATAAGATGTAATTTTTTTTTAAGAACTACTTTTTCTTCCTTAGTTTTCATATCATTCCTGTGATCCGCTATCAAGGGTCATTTTGTGAGAGAAATCCAACCTTTTTCTCTGTTTCCAAAAAAATTTCTTAAGGGTCCAGTGACATAATGGTTGTCTATGAGAGTGTATTTCCTTCTTGTTAGACAATGCAGCGTTAAATGCAATTTGGGACCAAATTTACACTGATTTTGTCTCTGAGTTTCCTTTAATCCTACCTACCATCTTCATTTTCCTTACAGAGAAGAGTAGGTGAGGCTTGGTTGGCTGTGTCTACATGAGCAAGTTAGGTAAGATGGATGTGCAGGTTTGAGCACTAGTATAGGATCTGGAGAGTTGTCAGTGCCTGGATATAGCCAAATAGTGCAGGCCAGGGTCTGATCCCCATAGATAATATGTAAAAAACATCACATCAGAAGGGAGTTAAGCCATGCAGTCCTGCCATGTCACTGGCCTTAAGCAGCAGGAGCAGGTCTGCTGTAAAGGAGAGGCTGTTGGCTCTAGGACAGACGACAGGGTTCAAACATAGTTACAGAAGTCAGGTAGACATCTGTTTCTAGGACAGTTCATTACACTAATTTCAACATTAGTTAATCTATTGCACATCCATAGATAATTCTATCTACACAGGAAGACATAAGAAACTTAAGAGTCAGTTCTACATGCTCCTAAATACAATTCAGACAGATTCCTTTACAAACAATAGTCTGGATATCTGTATTACTTTTTGGACACTATTAAAATTGGAATGAAATTTAATTCACTACATTGGACCAATGTGAATTCAGTTGTGTTTATCTCGTTTATCTCCATATTGGCCTGAGACTCATTTGCATCAAAAACACTGTTCTGGTCACTGATTGCACTTACATGACACGAATTACCTCGGTGCAGTCATTAATCTCTTATTAGATACAGAAACTGATACTTTAGTGCCAAGCACCCACATAATTATTTATTGAAAAGAGAGAGACACTGGAGTGAAATAACAGGATTTTTCAAGGCAGTGAATTTGATTCCTGTAAAACAAATAAATAAAACACCCCAAATAGCAAATCAAATAGATTATAGCACTTGGACTTTAACCCGAAGGAATTTTAAATGTAGCATAGACTGTTCTTGTGGCTTCAAGTAATGGTTGCTATGGGTGACCCAGAAATGAAACCAATCATGGCATTGTAATTTAAAAGTAAAACAGCTGGCATAATATTTCCTCTCAAGCCTGTTGTCTCAGAAGAAAATGAAAAGGTCAGGAGACTTTTCATTTACTTCTGAGACAACATGGACTGCTTGAACTGAGGGACATATTAATGTTTTCAACACAGCTTTCTATTATGTGTCAGGAACTCCATTCCAGGGTATCACATTGGAGATGATGAAAAAAGACAGAAGATAGAATGAAATGTTTGAACCTAATGGAAAATAATCAGCCATCTTTATATTTCTGCTTTACATTTTATCAGTAGTCCTGATTACATTCTATAGATGGTGGTATTTCACCTAAAAATAACAGCTACTCCAAAGTACGTGGCTGTCCACACAGTTCAAAATGCTAAGGAGTTGTGTGTGACAGTACAAGACAACCATAGTCATGTTTCCTCTTGGAATAAACAGTGGTAATATTATCCAGATGCATACAATTGGTAACTAAGATTTACCAATACCTACAGATTTAGAGAGGGAGGAAAGGTGAGGGGATTTTAAAAATGGTTCATCTGTCAAAACAGGAATTCCTGTAAGAAGCAGTGTGGTCCCAGCTGCAGAGTCCTGAATAAGGAAATGTTCAACAAACAGCAGTTAACTGGACAACCATCCCCAACACAGACTACAGTTTTGGGAGAAACTGGAAGGGAGAGTTATGTTTGCATCACATGCCTTTATTAAACATATCTGGATCTCAGGGTTCTCTTTGTATGATGCTTAAAATTACAAACATCCTTTGCTGGCTTTGCTTTATGATTCACACATTATCACTGTATTTTTGCCTAACTATTTAATTTTGGTAAGCTTTTTTTCACTTTTCCTTGTTGTTAACTTGTAACAACAAATATAAAAAGTGTCAAAGAAAAGCAGCTTTAAAAGATCCTCAGTTTCAAGAGCAAGAATCCCAATTTTAAGAGCAAGAATCCCAGTACAGTCAGCTGGATTGAAAAAAACCTCAAGGCACATGTGCTCAGAGACAGAAACCAGTGGATATGTGTTTTCCTATATTCCTAAGAATATTGTCCTATATTTCAAATAATATTTTGGCCACTCTTTTTTTCTGAGTGTTGCTCCCCAAAGTACTCCCAGTAATAAGGATGATTGTGGCAAACCAGCACAACGAATAAAGTCCACAGCCAAAACATTTCTACTTTACTTTCAATCATTAACCAGCCTTCCTTTTTATTTTTCTGATTTAAAGAAAGAAAAAATCACTGAAATACACATGCTCCTTCCCAATGCATCTTCATTAAGACTTCAATTTTGCCAAGTCTCTGACAAAAGGGAGCTTGAGGTGTTAAGGGATTTTGAAAACATGCAAAGAGACATGTAAAATAGCCTGAACTAAGCCAACTAAAGTTTCAAATAGGGAAGAACCTGAAGTCCTTGCAACTGTGGAACTTGGCAATCAAACAGCAGGGAGAGCCTTTACCAGTAATTATTTTAACATTAGCCACAATCAGTGAGAAAATAGCAGAAAGTGCTTTTCTTCACAGCTATGACTTCCAAGATGTACTGCTGTGTGCTCTTTCTTCCAAGCTTTAATAAGAAATATGATGATAAATGGCATCTTTTGCTAATGTTTTTAAGACAGCCAAAATAGAACACAATGTTTCTTATTAATAATTTTGTAGCATGCTATGTAGGATGTGAGAAATCAGAATGTGTGGAATGGAAGAATGAAAGAGTTTAAGATATATAGAGGAACAAGCACTTTTGGGAGGTGCTTTCTAAGCCACAGATACCATTTTTCTTACCTTTATAGTCCCATAGCTACAAAACAGGTGCCAAAGCTAATTCTCTGTCTGTTATTTCTTCTCTTCTTAAACAAAATGCTATTCATTTGTTGATTTTAGGTACTCGAGGTGATGGTAAACAAGGGATTTAGTACCTTCTACTCATTCCATTACAGATATTACATGTATTAGCTATATCCTTAATTTAAAATATATGGAAATAGCTGAACAGGAAAGCAACAAATGTAAATTGCACTTCTCTTTTGATGACCTCATGATGCATTTATCTGATTTCATAGCAGTTTACTTTAGCCATAGGCAATTACTTTCAACAACAGCAGGATCCCTTGGGCAGCTGTGCCTGATCTTCCAGGTATGACAAGATGTAAGTTACCACAATACAAGTTGAGAGGATATGTTTCTGTAGCAGTTTCCTACATTGAACACTTGCTGTGAAGGAAGTGTAAGGAGGAAAAATGAAAATATCAAGTAAGAAAAACACGTACCTACATTTGTAGGCAGCTTACATACCTTCTCATTTATTTCACATGGAATTCAGTGTATTTCCACAGTTAAGGTTTGATTTCTCTAGAGCTTATCTGGTCGTGTTGTTTGTTTTCTATGTGTTGTTAAAGGTTTCTGTTTAAAGCTTCACAAAAGTTTCAGAGGCAAGAAATGAAGTTCCAAGACACATAGACACTAGAATATAAACACTGAATTATTGTTTCTATATGAGTGCTAACAGAAGTGATTGATGGCAAAATGAAAACCAAGGAGCACAAAATGCAGATTAAAAGTCCTTCTTTATAGTTTTTTGAGTGTTGGTGGGTATTTAAGTGAAAACTAAAACCTGTAAGGACATATTCTAAAATGCTGAATGACACCAGTGTGAACATTTTGGTGGAATAAATATGGGCTCCCCTGCGCTGTCTGGGGCTTTTTTTTTGTGTGAAAGTTTGAAACCACACTATGGAAACTTTTTCTAAGAGAGAAGTGTCTGGTTTGTTATTGTTATGAAGCTACAGACACCTTAAAAATCCCCATATGCTTCCATAAAGGAGCTGGCATTTCACTAATATGGATTTTCACAGAAATGAATGAGTCAAGCAACACAGAGCAGTTACAAATAGCTCAGAAACTGAGTCAGACATTCAAACCGTTCTGGGCTATCTTCATTTCTAAGCCAAAATTTCATCTCTGCTTTAATAGTCAAAGTTGTACCTAACACTGAAAAAAAGGCAATTTCAGTAGACTCAATTGTTCTCACTATATTGCCACACAGGATTTGAGGGGTTTTAAATCTCTGGAAAACTCTGATGTCTCCTGTGGTTTGAAAAAACAGAAATTCTATTCCAGTTCCTTAAACAAAAATAAAATCAATTAAATCTAATGTCTTCCTATTTATAACAAATCTCTGCAGTTAAAATTAAGTATTTTCTACAGGAGAAGCTGTAACCAATTTTTTTGTATTTTTTTGTAACATTGAATGTTCCTAAAATGGAGCAGGGATCCAGATTTCCTTTTCTATTTTTTCCCATAAATTCTGACTTCAGTGTCATCAGGGGCACCCAGATGTTAAACACAGTAGGCACTGCCCAACTCTGACTCAAGTCACTTCACTCAACAGACCTTCTGAACAAGGCCCTGGTCTTTTTCAGGTCCATTTTTAAAGCTCACTTTCATGAAATCCCAATTGGTCTTCATCAAAGTCATTGAATTCTGTGGGTTGGAAGGGACCTTTTAAGGTCATCTATTTCACCCTGTCTCTACACTGATCAGTGAGACTTTTACTGCCCTTATTGTAAAACATTTCATCCTTATGTCTAGTCTGCATCTACCTCTAGTCCTATTGCTAAAAGCCCTATTTAAATGTTGATCCCCATCTTTCCTGCCAGCATCCTCTTAGCTACTGGAAGACTGTAGGATGTCCTCAGAGCCCTCTCTTCTCCAGGCTGAACAACCCCAGCTGTCTCAGTCTTTCCTCATAGGTGAGGTGCTCCAGCCTTATAATAATCTTCATTGCCTCTGGACTCACTGCAACAGGTCTGTGCTTTCCTGTGCTGGGGTCCCCAGAGCTGGATGCAGCACTCCAGGTGGGGTATGACAAGGGCAGAGCAGATTGGAAGAATCCTCTTCCTCTCCCTGCTGGCCATGATGCTTTGAATGCAGCTCAGGACACAACTGGGTTTTGTCCATTGGCCAGTACATGTCCAGCCTATCATATACAGCCCCAAACTCCCTCTCCACGGGGCTGCTCCAAATACCCCAATCCCCCACCTTGTGTTTATACTGGGAATTCCTCAAACATGGAACCTTGCACTTGGCCTTATTGAACCTTACGAGTTTTCCATGGATTTGTGTCTTGAACTTGCACAGGTCCCACTGGAAGGCATCATGAATCACTTGGTGGTGTAGAAATTCAGACAACTTCTCTGAAACGTAAGAAATCTTGGCATAATTTATGAAAACTTCAGCCTGTTTGCTTTTGAAAATGTTTTAAGTTCTCGATGTTGCCAATAGGTTTTGTTCACAAAACATCCGTGCAATCTCCCTTGGTATTTCTATGGGTTTACAAGACCTTATCAGTCAAAGAGCCTGTTATGGTTCAGCATAATTATGGGAAGGATTAAGCGCTCTTGTTTCAGCAAGATGAAGTTAACCAGGTCCATCTATCTTTCACCTGTTTATGTAGCTTCCAAAATCCTTTAGTTTCCCACCACTCCCATGTGCCTCATCTGGCCTGGCTCCTTCTGTGCTGTCACAGGCCACCTCCTGAAGGGAGTGAGAAAGAGGTGAGGTTACTACTATGGGGAAAAAGCCTGTATGATGAAAGTCCTGATGTTTCATCTTCTGCTTTCAGGTTTGAATTTTGTCAAAAGTAAAAGCTCTGTTTCCCTTATGTTTCCTGAGCAGTGAAATAATAAGCCTCAGGTGTAGTCTCCCCACTTTTGTCAGGTCAGGTACCCAACCAGGCAAATTTAAAAGCATGTTGGTTTCCTCAGAATCATGAAAATCACTAAAATGTTGGAAAATAAGACTTTGACTAGGGAAGCTAAATGATTCAAGCAATATCCTTTGTGATCTAACCAGTCTGAGTGGAAGATGGTAAAATATTTTATGTCCCTAAGGGTTACTAATATGAGTTCGTATAGGACTTTTTATTAGTCAATGGTAAGAGTGACACAATGCATATCACCAACACTTGAAAATGGCATTATTGTCTCTGTAGCAGAAAAGATTTTTTTTCAAGACAAAGAAATGTGAAAACTACTTTGAAGACTATGAAAGCAGTTAGGAGAAATTACTTCTATCATTCATTACCACATAAGGTGTCTCATCCATTGAGCTCAGCTTTTATAGAAGAATTGTCAGGCTCAAAAAATGGACTCTTAAAAGCCAGAAAAAAAAAAAAAAACCATATCTAAAAAGAGACAAGAAGTGGTATGTTATGTAGGTTTGCTTAAAAAAAGGTTAGACCAGATATGTCACCTCACTCTTCCGCCCTGGATTTTAAGGTGCATCTTGCCATGCCATTTTTATTTCACCAAATGCAAGCTTCTCTTTTGTTCTTTAAAGTGAGAGACAGGTCAGGTAATCTTCTTTGAAGTGCACTCAGGAGAGGCAAAGTGTACTCTTTTCCACATATCTTGATACTACATTACTGCCAGTCTATCCTATTCCTTTGGGAAATCCTACTGTTCAGATCAACCCCCTGAATGCAAGCTAGTGTCAAATATTAGCAGTGAATTAAAACTGCAGGTAAGAATGGTGACAGTGGCATATTCCTGTCACTGGGCTTGACAGGAAATTTATTTTGCTGTAGCTGAAAAGTAATTAACCTCCACTGTGAGAAATTCTATTACTAGTAGCTATTCTGCCATGCAAAGTACACTACATGGAAATGTTACAGGCCATCAAGCAGAAAAGGCAGATTTGTCTGCATTTTAAACTAAAGCTGCCCCTGCCCCCACTTTCCATTCTTATTCTCTCTTTCCCCTCACTATGTCTTCACTGAAGCTAGAAATTGAGATGCACATGTGGTAGAAATAAAATGGAATAAGGAATAAGGATTTTCATAAGGTATTTACAGAAGTTAATTTTTGTGTGTGTGTGTGTGTGTGTGTGTGTGTGATAGCAGTAGTGTGTTCCTTTTAACAAACCCAAGCTCTTTATGGAAGAAATTTAGCATTGATCTAGATTGGCTTTCAAATCAGAATAACTTGCAGACATGTATAGGAAAATGTCACCATATCAGCTGACAGACCTCCTCTTATCTTGCTCTTCCTTACAGTCTGTTGTTGACGGTGAAAAGTACAGTCATCCTCTTTTGTAAAGGGACAAAAACCATCTGACACTCAAAACCAGGACTATATTCTAAGGGAGGAAGTTAAGCTTTCTCAAGTAGGTTGGATGATTGTACTTTACAAAATATGATTGCAAAGCAGAAGGACCCCACCAGCTTCTCTGTGAACTTTTGCCTGCCTGAGAAAACTAGCATTTTTGGAGAGAGGAAAACTGTTATCAAGCTCTTCCCACTGAGATCAGTGGCTGTCAAAAGTCATTAAGTATGAGAGAGAATCCACCAGTCTCTGTGTGTATTACAGGAAAGGTTGAGATGAAAAACAAAATTGGTTTTCTGGCCTCTGAAAGAGAATTGCCTGGTTTTCTATTCATGCTGTGGTTTTACCATGAACTAGGTGTGGTGGGTTACTATGTTTTGGAAGCCAAGAAAAGCAAATCTACACAAAATTACAGGGGAAGGAAATTTTGACTATTACAGACTAATGGTTTTGGCCAATTGCTTTGCAGGCAGGTTTGTGAGTGACAGCTGTTCACTAACAGCGTGATGTCCTCCTCCCTCTCAGGAAGAAGTGGTGGCTACAACATTGCAGGTATAAAATTACTTCAGCTTAATGATGGATTGCGGGCAAAAAAAAACCATTTTAGATCTACATTTTAAAGTGACAGTGCTCTCTGGGAATACAGATTACTGTTATTAATGAAAGAATGTTTAATACTTTTCTAGCAGGGGTTTCTGAATCATGCTCCATTTAAAAAAAGATTTCACTTCTCTGTTAAAAAAAAAAAGTTTCTGGGAACAAATAATTGAAGCTTATAATATACCACCAAGGAACTTATTCAAAGGTCTTTTATTCTCTTTTTACAAACCCTCTGCGATCAAAAATCAGAAAATATATGTACTAAAAATGAGTAATAGACCATAATTGGGCTTTCTAATGATTTCTATATTAATGATGACTCCCAAACCACCTGCAAGCTTTAAGTCAACATTTTACCTTTGAAATTTATAAACAAAACAAAATAAAAAGAATATAAAGGCATTGGTCTAAGACAACAAATTGCAAAAAAATGAATACTAGGAGTTTGGCATTTTGTGTGATACAATGTTGAAAGCTCCAGAAATGACTGTTATGAGGAGGTTATTACCAAGGAAAATGTAAGTCACAATGTGGCTAAGTATATAAACAAATATATATAATATGCAAGTATATATTTGCTTGAATGTATTTAGTGAAAAGTACATCCCTTAAATTTTTGAACTTAACAGTGGAGCTTTTATCTAAATTGTTTTTGCTTTCAGCCTTTGTGCTTGAAAATCAAAATTATTCTTGTGTCAGGCTACTGATGCAGTATTCTGTCAAGGATGGATTATTGTTCAAACAATTTTCATTACATGTTTTAAGGTTAGACAGGCAACTTTCTGGAGATAAAGCTAGTGCATATAATTTTCCATGGCATTTTACAAAGGAGGCAGAGCTTTGCTGAGATTCTGAAAACCCAGTGGGCTGCCTGTGTGTTGTCAAATGGTGTTTCCTGTGGCTCATCTTTCATATTTTTGTTATAAAGGCAGTGATTTGGGGCTTTGGGTAAGATCAAAATATGGAAAGATTCACCCCTACCCTCAGATGTAGAGCAAACACCTCCACTGACATTCTGATGCATAGTATGTGGTAAGATAGTTCTTCAATTTTCTCCATGGGTAGCAAAAAGCCACAGAAAGTACAGCTCCCTTACTCATCTGCTTTTTGTCATCTAGACTTCAGTCCCATATTCCTGGATTTTGCCTTTGATACTTAAAATTTTGTGGTGGTCTCCCATACAGGACCCCAAAAGGCCATCTGTAACTCCCAGGACTACAGCAAACTGAGTACAAGCAGTTTAGGACAGCTAGGACAGGAACTGTTCTGATGGTACCAGGAATCTTAGTCACAAATGAGTTGTCTTTGGTCATCAGTCAGCTATACACAGTTTATTATTGTTTAATCAAAATAGCAAAAGCACTGTCACCATGGCAGTAGCTCAGAACCCACCTACACTGAAATCTTTGCTTTTCCATCGTTTATTTGTTGTAGAGCCAAGCTTTCCACAATGGCATTTTTTTTTAATCTGACTTTCAAATAGTTCTGCTCTCTTCCAGAAAAATATCTTCATAGATGCTTTTTGGGTACTATCCTATAATTTAACAGGCATAAACCTAGATTTGAGTCTAGATCAGTCCCATTGTTCCTTGTTTTAACAACTTCTTCAACCAGCTTTCTGGATAGGAGGTAAGGGAGGTGACAGTGATATGTTTGAACTGCATTTTGTTGCAAAAGGTTCAAGTTCTTGTCCAATAACAGTAGCTTGTTTTCAAACATTGCTATAACAGTTTTGAAAACAATGCCCCTGAAATAAATGGATTTGATAAATGCACTCATCCATTTAAGCTATTGCAAGAAATAAGGATAAATTTTTTGGACATTTTTTTCCCCAGCTATTTTAAACAAATCTTTGCCTGCTTGCCTCTGGAAAGATGATGTTTGGAGTAAACTTTGTTATCTCCCAAAAAATTCACTATTACAGATTTTCTAAAATATACGTCATCCTGTATCTGAATTCTAATTACTCAGCATTATAACTGGACTGGTGACAGCAGCTCCTGCACTAGTTTCTCAATGGTACGGGTCCCCACTGCTAGCAAAACTTTCACAATTTCATTAATCTCACTTCATTGTCTGGCTAATCTTCTCTTCTAAGAGAAGATTATTCTGGGAGTTATCAAAAAACACCTAAAAGACAACAAAGCTTTTGGTCACAGCCAACACGTCTTCATGACAGAAAAGCCCTGCTTATCGATCCTGATTTCCTTTTATGACAAGGTAACCCACTGAAACAGCTTTCAATACTGTTTTACACAGCATCCTTCTGGACAAAATGTCCAGCACACCTCTGGATAAATACATCATGTGATGGATGAGAAACTGGCTCAGGGGCCAGGCACAGAGTTACAGTGAATGGGGTGACATCAGACTGGTGACTGTCACTAGTGGGGTTGCACAGGGCTCCATCCTCAGCCCTGTACTCTTCAACATCTTCATCACTGTCTCGGATGCAGGACTGGAAGGAATAATAACTAAATTTGAAGGTGACACATAACTGGAAGGAGCTGTTGACCCCTCGAAGGCAGGGATGCCCTGCAGAGAGACCTAGACAAAGCAGGGTGCTGTGCAACCATATGAAGATCAACAAGAGAAAGTGCTGGATTCTACAGCTGGGATGAGGCAACTCGATGTACAGACAGACTGAAGAATGAGAGCTTGGAGACCAGGGAAGTGGTCACAGAGTTCAAGAACTGTTTGGATAAGGCTCTCAGGTGCATGGTTAATTTATTTCTAGAAGGAAAAATAGCCAACTCCCGCCAAAACATAAATATCGCATGCCGAGTGAAAAATCAAATACAGGGTAAAGTATCTTCTCAGATTCTGAATTGTCTGCATCAGGTTGAAGTGGACCTACATTAACGCAGTTATGTTCCTTGCATGTGAGAAAACTTGTCTTCAGAGATTCCAAATGTGATAAGCTTCCATTTGATATATATGTATTTTATATATATACATATTATATATACATATTTTATATATTATGAGTGTGTGTGTATATATATACACACACTATACTAGAATATATGTACACTAAATTTGTATAAATATTTCAAATAGAAAAGATATATAAGATACACCTGTATTGGGACTCCCTGCTTCTTTTCTTTCTTCACAGTATCCCCTGTTTCTCTTCTTTTGGTGTATCTTTTAATAACCTGGAGATTATTTTACAACAAGACAGCTTTCAAAGCAATTCCTTATTGCCACTCATTTTAAAAATAAATAGGGAAAAAATAGGTATGTTTAAATGACTTGGTTTTTGCTTTGCTGAAAGTGGAAATGTATCACAGTAGCTGCTTGACAGAAACACCTGGTCTTCTTGTCAGTGTGGGTTTCTTTTTTCTGTTTTTCACTGTAACTCGTTCCAAGGGAGGTGAAATAGCGATGTCTTTTTAAGTTGGCACTGAGGTAATTGAAAGAGAATGCAATCACTATCTTCAGGAGGGAAGAAATATAGAGGGAGCAGTAGGGAGCTACCTCTGCAACAGGAGACAAGATGTAGCTTCCTGATTGTAGAATCATCCTGAAAATGAAGTGCAAAGCATAAACAGGTTAATAATGAAAGATCTCTCTTAACAATATTTTTATGCATCAAACTGATACATTTATTGGTAATACAGGGTTAATGCATTTGGTAATAGAAGAACACAGATATTTCAGCAAATGAACAACTTTGTGAAGACAAAAATGGTATCTACAGCGACAGTCTCCAGAGGGACACCTGAACTGATGTCTGTTGTATAGTCTGGGTGCATAAATAGTCCGAAGTTATGTCTACACTGCAGACTGCTGTACATTTTAGGAAGAACACTCATTTAAAGCTTCCCATGATGAGGTCTGCAGTGTCATCATATGCTTAGAGTCTTTTTGAAATACTAATTCTATCTGCGCTTTCAAAGACTATATTCATAGAATTTGGGTGCAGCATAAAAACTCTTTATTTTCTAACAAAAATGTCATGCACATAGGCTTTGTTGGGCATATTTTGGTTTCCCTTTTCTTACTGTGTCTTTTAATATAGGATGAATTTTTATTCCTGTCTCTTATTCTAATGCTGTAGTTGCCCTTCTATTCCCACAATTATATATCTTAGCTGGAAGATTTGGAGGATGTTTGACAAGGAGTTAGCAGTGATCTTCCTCATGGAAATGCCTAAAGCAATCTGCAATGAAAGGACTTGAAGTCTTCTCCCTGACTGGAGCCTGGGAACTGGATGAAATTTCTTGTTCTAACTTCATTGAAGAATGCAGGTTGTGGGTGGAAGTTTGTCTTCTCTACTTCAGTAGGTCATCATTTCAGGAAAAAGAAAATGGAAGAGGAGTGACCAAATGGGACACTTTTAATTTGTTCCTATTAAAGCAAGTGTGCTGTAGTTCTGATCATGGTTTAAGGGGTTCTGAAATACCAAAATTACCTGTGTAGAGAAATGTTCTGACGAAGGCTGAGAACAAAAATTTGTAATTCACTTTTGTTATGATTTTATGATTTATCTCTGATCATCTGTGGGGTATTCTAGTGATCCTTCAGCAAATAAGTCTCTGACATGTGTTATGAGTCAACTCCACTGACCTCAGGGCCTTGTTTTGATGTGCACATCTCTGGGCAGCATTAGTTTCTTCTAGTTAAGATTATGTATTCTGGAACTGTGGTGCCCCCCTCATTCTTGTTAGCACAGTTGGTTGTTGGACCATGTGGTGAACCAGAATGAAGCATTGCTCTTTAGTATACTGGAATCTTAGATGACTCCATGTTGTCATATATCCACTTATAGCACAAAATAATTCTTCAAAACCTAGCAGTAGTCCCCTGAATTATAGACATATACATAGGAAGAAAACTTTAATAACAATTACGAGTAACAAAACAAACAGAAATGCCAAACAAAAAGATACCAGAAAATTAAGAAATTTGGATTATCCACCTAAATGCATTTGCATACTTTTGTTGTTGTTGTTGTTAGATAATTGTTAAACCACAAACACAGTCATAATCATCGCTATGAACTTGAACTATTTTGCAGAGATCCCTTGTTTTCATAAGGGGAGCTGAGGGTAATTATCAGTGAAGAGCAAGAGGAAAATTTAATTTACCCAGAATCTGGAGGAGCAGAGATCTGTGTTTACACAATTTTGTCCATATAGAATTGTTTTCCAAAGACAGATGGAGTTTGTTTGCATTAACAAAAAGGCAGACTTGATTCCAGACATTCAGCTTTGATGGTCAAGTTTATTCAAAATTCATGAGACTGGAGTTATCCATATCTGAAGATTATGTTGTCATTTGCACCTAAGTCTGTTTGTCCGCTTTTACCTTTCATATCTTGACATGCTAAATGTATGACAATGTTACAGTTTTAAATAAATGTGTTTTAATAAGAATATGCTAGATCAACATTCACATTAAGAAAAATGTAAACAGGGAAGGCACTGAATTATGCTGATAGCCAATCCATAGAAATATTTAAATGTCTGGTTTTAGATACGATCCTCTCATACATGAACATTTTTTAGCATAACTATTAACTTCTTAGGAATTCATTTATAAAAAGAAAATCTTGGAAAGTACATTGCTGTGTTATGGTTTGAGTTTTATGAAGGCAGAAATATTCTAAAAAATGGAATAAAGAAATTAACCTAGGATCATCTACCTTCTTGCTTCTGCTTTCTTTGTCACTGCATGAGGTACACATTATCCCAGCTAGTGTACACCACTTAATAAATTTATAACTGTTCCAATTCTTATCCCCCCCCCATTTCTTTTTCTAAGTAAAGTACAGTGATTTTTTCTAGAATATGAGATTGAATTCAAAAGCAGTATATGACAGTGATTTTTTCTAGAACATGAGCTTGAATTCAAAAGCAGTATATGAATCTCAGATGGTGTACAATTTCTGTGTATCTCACTCATTGGAAGTACAGTACTGCAAGCTGGTCACAAAAGCAACATATATGTAAAATAATAAAGGGATATCACTGCTGTTACTGGTGTTGGTAACTGAAATAAAGAGTAGGAAAGGCTTTTATTTTTCATGAAGTTTTATTTTAGTGGTAAAATTCTTACAGTATAACCCTAATCACACATTTACCTAAATAAGCAAGCAAGATTGGTTATTAGTTAGCTAAGAGGCATTAGCATATGTAATATCAGTTATGAATAAAGAAATCTTGGATTTTCCTGAACTGAGGTAAATAAAAGGCTACCTAAATGGAATCCAGTCATCTAAAGTCACTTAAGGACATAAAAGCTATTGGAATAAGGCAATTGCTGTTTGGTAATCGTATTACTGTAGTTATCCAGATCTTACATATGCAGTGTTAAATAAACCTCTGCCTAAACAGATGGGCTGTTGTCTGATCTCTCTTGAAAGCATCTAAACCTCTAATTAAGGGCAGAGATACAAAAGGAAGGAAGGTATGCTCTTTTAATTGGAAGGGTGCACATATATAAGAAGAATAATATTAACTAAGATAGGTAAATAGAGGGCACTGTGAGTTTTATAACTTCACATGAATGAAGAGCCAGGTGGAGCAGTTTGCTTTGAAAATGGATCCTGATGGAAATTTTTGTTCTGTTGCAAATGCTGCAGTAAAAACAAATAGGACAAACTTTTACTAAAGATTGCATCTCCCGTGTCATGTTGAACTAAAGGTAGCTGAGAATGAAAACTGAAAAACCTCCAGTAATACTCAATCACATTATTCTAATTAGCTTGAATTTGGATTAAGACAAAGCTTTTCCAAGTGTTGGGGATGAAGTGTTCCTCCTTTGTATTGACTAAAACAGCAAAGTTTGGAAGGATCAAATAATTCCTTCAGACATAACTGAACATCACTTGTTCAAAGTACCATAGATCATTTAACTGGTGTTGATGAATAAGGCAGATTTAAGGAAAGGAAGAGTTGTAGGGACTATGGTTTTTCACATGATCTGCTACAATAACCCCTACTTTTAATAATATAGATTTTTATTAATAAATATCAATGATTCTGTAAAAAGTTACTTCCAGAATGAGATGTTCTTATACCTAGTGTCAGCAAAGAGTAGATAAGATAGAAACCATCATATCTGCTTTTATTTGCACCTTTCCCTTTCCATTAAGATTCTTTTTTCTTTGTTTTTTTCCCACTTAATTTGAAAAAAAATACCTCTCAGCAAGTCACATATGGCAATACACATGTACTTTTACTTACAGAACAGAGCAAAAACAAAAAGCAAGTGAAAACAGTAGTGAATGGCTTTTGTTGCAAATAGCTTGTGATGCAGTGAAATTAAGAGCATACCTAGAACTCATAATGCCCTTATAGTCTAATGCAGCTAAATTCTATATTGAACATTCAGCTGTACTAAGCCCTGAACTCTGGTTTTGTTATTTATGTGTTGGTGATGTTCAGGTTCATATTTCCTTCCTTATATCTTTGTAGGGTGCTTGACACTGGCTCTTTGAAACTTGGTGTATCTCTTGCTAGTTGTGTAACATTTGATCTTGACTATGGACAAATGAATATATTTATTGATTGACCCTGTTTCGCAGTTTATGATCTCTGCTCCCTTGTTTGTTTTTTTTTTTTTCTTTTGAAGAGATTATATCTTTCCTCCCAAGCTCTGTTTCTACTTACTGCCATTACTAGTTGCTTTATGCATTAATACACCAATCAGAAATAGGTGTATTGCTGAAATTAAAAGAGAATGTGCACATCTGTTGTGCAGACAGATCTAGTTCAGCTACTATGGCAGGCAGACAACATCCTTTAAAATTTAGATAGAAAATAAGTTGTACTTTAGTTGTACTTGCTGCTAAAATTTTCTATCACACTCCAATTAACTTCAAGATGAATTATTACAAAATATGGCTAGACCTCCTGTGTGTTCCCATTAGGCTGTAGACCATGCAAAATTATCTGACCCCTGCAACTCTTCATGCTACTTGTTTTCCTATCTAATTAAGTTTTCAGGACACTGTATATCCTCAGCTAGAGAAAGTGTTTAAAGTGCAAATCATATATGTTAATTACTTGAAGACTTAATTGGAGAAGTAGAGGAAAGGAACTGAACATGAAATACATAACCACAGTATATTTATTGCTGTCACTGTAAGTGAATGCCTTTGGCCTTGAGGCCAAGATTAATTAGGAAAAGCAAAGAAATGTTAAAAGCTCAAGAAATGTTTCCAGTAAGGGGAAGTTTCTCCTCTTGTGAAAGGTTTTCTGATAATGAAAATATTTGGTTTTAATTGAGACAGGGTTTCAGAAGCTTTTCTTGCTTTCTGTTTGAAAGCCAGTAACTTGTTAGATGTTATTTAACTTTTTTGCTACAAGAACTTGAAGGTTGCATTTCAGAGAATTGTCTAGAAGGGATCTCTAGCTCAAACCCCCTGATCAGAGGAGGGTCCACTGGAGCAGCTTGCTCAGGACTGTGTCCTGTTGTGTTTTGAATATCTGAAAGTACAGCTACTTTACCAACTCTCCGAGCAAGATATTCTTCTGAGTTTTTTCCAATCAACATTTTTATCTTGAAGAAAGGACCATCTTTTTTGCAAGAAATTTCAGACATATCAATCACTGTTAAATACTGTTACATCCAATTTACAAATATGAGAAAAGAGGTTTGGGGTCTTGACCCCAAGAAGGAAAATCTGCATTAGAGCCAAAAAGCATTCACTGCTGCATAATAATTATTATCATTGTCATAATTTTTTAAACCTCTCCATCATGGATGATCCTTCTGAAAAAAAACACAACAAAAAAGAATTGAATTATAAAAGACATAGAAAATTACAATAACCCATGAAGATATTCAGTTCAAAGGCCTTCTGTATTGAAACTTTTATGAGAGCAAATATGAAATGGGGTAATTTCATGTTCCTCATACTACCTAATGAACAGCAGTATCTGAAGACAGTAATTTGAAAGAGATGCCAGCAAAACTTGCTAACCTCAAAGAAAATTCATGGTCTCAAGGCTGCCAAGCAGGTGAAATCTATCTCTAATGTGTTCTTTACTTGTCATATGGAGAAAAGGAGGCTTGGAGGAGACCTTATCACTCTCTATAACTTCCTGAAAGAAGGTTGTAGCCAGGTGGGGATTGGCCTCTTCTCGCAAGTAATATACAATTAGACAAGAGGAAATGGCCTCAGGTTGTGTCAGAGAAGGTTTTTTTGAAAGGATATTAGGCAAAATTTTTTCGAGGAAAGGGTTGTAAAGCATTGAAAAATGCTGCCAGGGATGTGGCTGAGTCACCAGACCTGAAGGTATTCAAAAGACACGTAAATGTGGCACTTAAGATCATGTTTAGGGGTGGATTTAGCACCTTTATGTAAATGGTTGGACTTGATTGGAGAATTCTTTTCTAAGATCTTGATTCTGCCAAAGGAGTGAAAAACACCACAATTTGTTCATAAGACTTAAAGTGAAACAAAGGATTTAATTAAATACATCTGAATTTGACCATATGTTGACCAAACTGACCAGATTAAGTATTTTTTTGATACCTACAAATCTGCAAATTCCAAATACCCTATGCTGCTGGAAAATACATGAGACTTAGTGTTTCTAAGTTGAAGGAGAAAATAATGAACTGAATGAAGTGAATGAACTCTTCCAAATGTTTCACTCCAAGACTAGCAGTGGTTAGCTGTGGTTACTATTGTACAATGTTACAATTTAGAAATTTAAAAAGATTCACTTGCAGCAGTGATAATTCACCAAAAGACTCTCATCACAACAGAGTAACTGAATGCTTTTTATCATCATGACCACAGGTTTTCGTATTGACATATCTATTAATTTATATTCAGATTTCTAAAGCTTCTTATGTGTTGTCCTGTTCTTTACAGAATAGTCCATGCTGTATTTCAAGAATTCGGGTGGTATTTTGCTATATCCTCCAGAAACACAAATTTTGAACATCGCATACCTTAATTTTTGTTAATGTTTCAAAAAAAATAGTAAAAGCATCTCTCTCTCAAGTTTTTGAAACATATTTGCTTTAAAATTGAAGCAAAACTCAGAGACCTTCAGCCAAAAGTTAGGAATAACTAAAATGCTGCAGTTGCTTTGGTTTATTGCTTGTTGCAGTAGGTATGATAAACCTTGAATTTTGTATACCTCTACAATTATATCTTGAAACCTGTTTTCACCATAATTATCTACATTTATCATATTTTATTAATTATGTTAATTGTTTATATCTTTCAAATTTTTTGTGTTAGGCTGAAGCATCTTCATTTGGGCAAGTTTTGCAAAGTATTCTAGTTTCTAGCAAAATAAGATCCGAATTCATTTGGTTAAACTCAATGCTATTGCATTCAGTAAATCTGCTAGGTGAAGAATAAGTAGTTTTCAAAGAATAATTGTACTGTAATTACTAACATGTGAAATTTGTCTTGAATCCAAAGAGTAAGTTTATTCTCCATGAGTTTCCAAAGCCTACTATCATATTTATGTAGACATCATCTATTAATGTTTAAAGGGATTCAGTAACTACATGTTTCATAGAGGGTGTAAAGCTTTGTGATTCAGGACAGAAGAATTTCATGTTGAAGAAGAGATTGTTTAAAAATAGGGCTCTTTTGTCATTCTCAGAGTCCATGTGGCAATTCCTTTATTATTTTAATTCCTTTATTTTAATTACTGTTATTAATAGTAGAAAGTATGTCTTCTTCTATACAATATAGTTCAGCTGTGTCTCAAAACTGACTGCACCAAAGAACTAAATATTTTCTGAATTCTCATACATAATGAGAGATATTTGGAAAGTTTAAGCCACTTTTTTACGTGTAATTTTAATGTTAATTATAGTCATTCTATATTCAATAAATATAAATTATTATTATTCAATAAATACAAATAAGCACCAAGATAATTAAAGTATTTTAAGCTAACAGTTTAAATTTTTAGCTGCCTGTTTCTGACATTTTAAAGTGTTAGTTTGTTGAGATTTGGGCTTCTTTTTCAAGGGATACTAGTAATTCTACTCATGATCACCAGACATCTTGTAACAAAGTGGTAACATCCTACCTGACATACATAGACCCTTATAGAGAAGGTACAGCTTTTGCTATGTACTCTCTACAGTCCAAAATTCTAATTGATATTCTGTAACAACACAAATACTCTCCTCAGCTGCTAGGGAATTCAACAACAAAGGCTATTAGAAGTTAATTACCACTATAATGGAGGGCTTTCACCCATCTTTCCTTCCATTTAGAACAAAAAGGAAAAACTGATTAAGGAAATCAAGTGGAGATTTAATAAAAAGCATAAAATTATGCCACTTACTAGGATGTGACTAAATGAGCAAGAACTCAGGAAGCCTTTAATTTCCCATCCTGGTACTTGCACAAAAGTGAGATCTCAATTTACAAAAACTGGAGGATGCAAATGGTTGGAGCAAAGACACAGCAAAGTGACAATATTTGATAGTTTTCCGTGCGACACATATCTATCAAATATTCAAGCATTTTCACCTGTTTTGCACTTTCTTCTCTCTTTTTTCTTTTTTTTTTTCTCTGCATTGTTTTTTAGTCCAGGTGATTAACATTTAAACTTTCTAGGGAAAGACTCAATGTACCACTGAAATATCCTCAGTCATAGGAACTTTTGGTAGATGGATTAACTGGTAGATGCACATTATTTCTCACAGACAGTGGTACCTAAGTGCAACATGCCTATAAAGCATTATAATCCTAATAGTTCTATGGTCCCTTTACATGAATGGTTTCCAAGAGCTGCTGATGAATTAGCCTCAGACTCCTCCTTTTAAGCAGCAATATGAGAGAGAAAAATTTTGATAAATAAATTTCCCAAGTAAAGTGTATGGTACACTAAGTGCCTGTGTCTTGCCCAAGGGTTCACAAAAATATCAGTGGCAAAGATGGAAAAAGCATGTGAATTTCCTTAACTCTAGGTCCTATTCTGTTGGCACAAGATCCTCTTTCTCCTCTGTAATTAACATTAATACAAATTATGCCACAATTTAACTGATTATAGCACCAGTCAATTAGTGTTAAGAGATGCTGCATTTTGTGCTTTCAAAATAATTTTGTTCAGACAGATAGGGCCCTGATTCCCCTGGGATCTATGTACCAAAGTATTGAAGCAAGGTACTGAGAAACTGGTTATTTGCTTGAGTACTTGTCCTTCTCATATGAATCTTTTTGCATTGCTTTTATGCTGTTTATATAAAAATCCAGGTAAACAGCTGGCAAATCAGCATAGTAACAAGGATTTGGTAAAACTCCAAGCATTTATCTCAGTTGGAAATTCCTTTTTACTGTTATGTTGTTACTGTATGTAATAATATATTTCAGCCATCAGTAAAATAACAAAAACTATCTCTGATGCCTTAGGTGTTAACTTTTATATTTTTCAAATCCTGTACTGCCCAGTGTGTAACTCTGAGGTTTCTTGTAGCCTGTTAATTTCTGCTCTCTCCTGCTGGGTAGACACCACAAAGCCTCTCCATGTCTGCTCTCTGAAGACACCCAGACCATCCTAGGCCCAAAATGTGTTAACTAAGAGGAGGGCAACCTTGGGGTAGTTACCTCATTAACTGAAGTTTTAATTGGAGCATTAACACTGTTATGAAAATGAACCAAAATTATAAATGTGTGAAAAACACGAGACTTGTCCTCCACCTTGGGTGTAGCCCTTTGCCTGCCCAAGTTTTGCCTTTGAAGGCCTTTCCAAGAAATATTTACCTTTATTCCCTTATTCCTGTCTAGTCCCTGTTTTTAGGTGGCCAATACAGGCATCACCTCAGATATCTGAATTTGTGAAACTAAAGAAATGCAAGGCCATTTAAGTTTGCCTACCAGTTTAAAGTCCAAAATAATTTGTTTGACAAGTTGAACAAGATTGTTCTCCCTGATTAGGCATGTGAAGAGTTTTCAGCAAAGAAAAATATTCCCCCTGTTGGCTGACAGCCAACCCTGCCTTCAGGAATATGATTTATTGAACAATAGGAGTTTCCTTATCCCATTCTATAGCAGATGCCAGAATGTACAAATCAGGACTCCTCACAGCTGAGAACTGTACTTTCTTCCCTACATATAAGTTCTAAATTTTGCCGTGGAATCTTTATTTTCTTTTCCTTTTCCACCACATCTGGCAACCTGGTATTTTATGTGTTTGACATGCACATTGGAATCATCACATAATGTATTTCACCAGTCAAAACAAATTCCAAAACATCTGACCATAATTGACTGCAGTGTTCTCTCTTCTGTATACTTACAAATGAAATGAATGTACTGTTCTGAAATCAAATTACAGAAATTTATATTCTCAGCATGATATTCTGCTTCACTCAAGTTTTAAGTTCAAAGTGTAACTATCTTGTTATTTCAGAGGAAGAGATGTTATGTAGCTTCACTATTTAGGTGAAATGAAACTACTTTACAGCTTTCATGTAGATATCTGAGCCTTATGCAACTGGGAACCTTTCAAATTGGGTGGAAGTAGAGGAGAAAGAGATAATAAAAAATGTCTCTTAAGCAAAAACACTGAAGATAAAAGCGTATCCTGTCCTGGACTACATCAGTGGCATGCACTGAGTTTCTCTTGAGCTCATTGATTGCCTGATAGGCATAGGCAAACACTGAAATCAGGGTCAACAGCAGGATACCTAAAAGTTAACAAAGGATCATAAAAAGTCCAATGATTTCTCTTCCTCATTCACAGGCCTTATTGACCCTACTGGCCAATCAAAGAGATAGAAAAATATCAGTGCACACAGTGCATATTAACTGTGAGACAAAGCTGAATTGAGATATAGGAGGAGATGGATTGGGTCAGAAGAATAAGGCTTCAAAATTCCAGAGTTAGGACAAGTACAGATCCAATACATTCTGGAAGAAAATCTTTTCAGTCACTCCTTCACTTACCATGGGGTTTAACATATCTACAAATGTATGCTTATATGGAACTTCTCAAAGAAACAAGCAACCAGGTCCGGTTCAGCTGTAATGTAAACTCTACTGTCTGAGCAAATGCATTCAGAGAAGAGCAGGACAGTGGTACCACTGATGAGCCAGAGCTACAAATGTGATATCACATTGTTATTTTAATTGCTAACTATTTCTGGGAGAAATGAAGGCTCTAGGCCTTGTAATGTTATAAAAATCACAACAGTGGTCCCAGTATGTCTACATTTATTTTAAAACAGAACACATGGCAAGAGGACAAGGAAAAATGGCAATTACAACTTCATTTGAGAAAGATGGTTCATACATAATGTAGTTTTGACTTAATCACCTGAGAGTTTTAAGATTTTTATGTTGTTAATATCTAAAGAAAAGCAAAACTGTATGTAAATAACCACTTCTCAGTGGTTTCTGCATTTGCTCTCTAAGTGCTATATGTCACAGAAGTGGTTCTTGGAGAGCGAACTCATCAAACAAAGGTGTGACGATTTCTTTGTTGTTGTTTACTTTTAAGAACTTCAGGTTTTCTCTGCAGACTTGCACTCAAGAAACTTCCATGTGATACAATTTTTTGAGATCTCTCTCTAAAGAAATGGTCACCATAGTCATTTAGTATAGGTTTAACAGAAGGGTTGCTTCCTACACCCAGAACATACAGAATATTCCAGGTAGTTGTGTTCTTATTTTCTGTTCATATAACCTTCCACAATCTGTGACATTTCGATATTTGAATCACATAGACATTTTTGCAGCTGGGCTTGGAAGAGCCCTAATTGGAGTCCAGTATTAGCTGGAAGTAACAGGAGGAACAATTCTCTAGATTACTAATTCTGATGTGAATGCCCAGATGTTATTGGTAGATGCCAGCTGAGAATACAATGGCCAAAACCTTTGCATATGTAGTCTAATGCTGATGAGAAAATCATTTGACCACAGCTAGCATTCTTGGCCTTTATGATATTAATACCTGGTAACCTCATTATTTGAGTCTATATCTTAGAGGATAAATTATGTGAGCTGATAAAACAAAAATAACATATTAGCTTTCTGCTATTCTGTGTTTTTCACAGATCACCCTTTTACAGTATGTCACTTAGGATATTAGATTAAAAGAAAAATCACTGTACATAGATTCCAGCATATCTGTGCAATTCTACTGTCTCATATGCTAAAGAAAGATTTCCCAAGTTTGTGTCTTTTTGTCACTCTTTCTAATAAAATTGCATATTTATTGCCTGAAAACCACAAGAGAACTACTTTGTAATTTTCAGACAGTATTCTCTAAGGCTGATATTTAAAGGTTATATAGAAGGAATTATGGCTGATATATTCTGTCATTTCAGTTATATATGCCAAGTTTAGCACTTTCTGCTAATGTTTTTGAATACACAGAAATCCTTGGAAGGACAAGTGCTTGACAATGTAGTTATTCAGTGTCTCACGTAACTTACATGTGACAATGGGTTTCACAGTGGATACTTAAGACTTGTTTCTAGTATATTCAATTTAGACTTCTTAACACCAATGTTTTTCTATTTGTTTTCTAAATAATATATTTTATGAAGCAAAATGCATTACAGAGAATCAATTATAGAAATTATGACAAAATGCAAAGAAAATATTATACCTCATAGACCCTCCTTTTTAATTAGCTATATTATTAGATACTGATGGATATGATCAAAAGCAAACCATGACTATAGACAATAAAAAGATGGTCAAAAGTAATAATGAAGAGAAAGAGATGCAAGGTATACATGATAACATAAATTTCTAGGAACTTTGAAAGGGTAATGTTTCTTTCCTAGCAATAGTTTCAGTATGAACTGTAGTAGAATGCAGGTATTGAAGTAAAGGGTAAATTATATTGAAGAGTGTTAAGATTCAAGGTATGCTTCAGACTTACAATAAAGATCGTACACAATAATCCCTTTTCCCTTCTACAATGCAGTGTGCTGTATCTCACCAGATGAAACATAGTATGGATTTTAACTTATCATTATTTGAAAATGTGAAAACAAAATTCACCTAGGAAGAAAACCAAAAGAAAGATAAATTTAAAATATTACAAAACTAATGCTATGATTCTCTGTAGTTAGATGAATAAAAAATGAAAGTAGTGCATATCACTTAGAAATACTCACATTCTTGTTGTGGCTTAACCTCCGAGAGAAGTTCAGCTCCACACAACCTCTCGCTCACTCTTCCCCATGAGGGTTGAGAGGGGTCTGGGAAGGTTAAAGTGTGAAAACTCATGTGTTGAGATACAGACATTTTAACATATAAAACAAAAGCTGCAGACACAAGAAAAGCTAAGTAACATGAGGAATTAATTCACCACTACCTACCCTTGAGCAGGCAGGTGTTCAGCCATCCCCAGAGAAGAAGAGCTCCATCACATGTAACTGTTACTTGGGAAGATAAACAACATAACTCCAAATATCTCCTCCCTTCATACCCCAGCTTTTATTGCTGAGCATGAAGTCATATTGTATGGAATATACCCTAGGCCAGTTGGGGACAGCGGTGTCCCCTTGTACACCCCCAGCCCTCTCACTGCTGGGGTGGGGTGAGAAGCAGAAAGGTCTTGGATATTTTGTCAGCCATAACTAAAACATCCCTGTGCTGCCAATACTGTTTTTAACTCAAATCCAAACCAGCCTTTTCTCAGCTACTACAGAGATGAAACCAGTACAAAATTCTACAAATAGTAGTCTACAACTACTTTATTTTAATATACTTGCATCTCAACTATGCCTGCAAGTAGACAATGTTGAATCCAGATCTGTATTAGCAGTACAGGTGAGACTGAATAAATAAAACCATTCTACATATAAAAGAAATAATGAGAACAAAAATCCTCCAATTTCAAGTGTGCTTTCCACATAAAAAATTCCTGTGGCATAAAAAACTATGACAAGGCTTCTCTGCAATACCTGGCTTAGATATACAGGAAAGAGATGCTACGTACCTTGTCTCATGTTGAGTAACTCATGTTAACTTGATGGCTGTCTGTCTAAGGTTCTTGGTCAGCTTGTTCTTTCGAAGTAGATTTTGCAACCTACATTGCAAAAACTTCCTTTTCAGACCATTTCTCCTTTCTTGTTTTCAGGATTTGATCAAGGCTGATCAATAGTTTATGTAAAAATATAATAGGAGAAGCCAGAAAGGACTAGATAGAGAAAAATCTTGTTTTCTTATGAAATCAAACTAATGATTTCTGAAAAATCCTTTGAATTGATGTTCTCATACTGCTATAAAAATAGTCTA
This sequence comes from Rhipidura dahli, assembly GCA_013399225.1. Classification (NCBI taxonomy): domain Eukaryota; kingdom Metazoa; phylum Chordata; class Aves; order Passeriformes; family Rhipiduridae; genus Rhipidura; species Rhipidura dahli. Next base: position 56,770 of record VXAC01003804.1, read on the forward strand.
AAAATGATCATTCTTCCATTTTGAATGCTGAGTATCTCAACAGAATAATGATGCTTTGCATGGAGTTTTTACCTCATTCATCTTGAGCCACATGGACTGTGACATGATTTAAGGGACCTTTTCAATTTGTCATTTTATCTTGATACCAAGACTGCAGTGAAAAACTATGAGAGAAACTCCAACTGAAGTCACAGTAGTCAAAACTGTGTCTTGGATAATCTGTATCTGGAACCAGCAGACTTGAAGCCTGTGAACCCCTTCTGCTCATTGCAGAAGATTATTTAGTGGATTGTAATGAGCTATAACATGCTGAGTGAGCAGGAAATTCTGAGTATATGAGTAATATGCTGAACAGATGTTGTAAGAGAGGGTTGCCCTGTAGCTGGTATGTTTCTGGTAAAAAAAAATAATATCAATCACATTTAAACAGCTGGTCTCAGCTCATAAAAGAAAGAAAAGTGACACAATGCTGTGTTGCAGCTCTTCATCTCCTTAGCACCTTGCAGGATGCAAATTTAGATTTTGAGGTGCCTCTATGACAAGGAAATAAACCACTTTAGACCAAAAACATCCAGCACTGGGAGGACAGAAAAAATCCTCATAAGTTACCCTGTAAGAAATGCAGAGGAAAAATTATGCTTTAACTGCACTCCACAAAAGCATTCCAAGTGATTGGTTAGAAGGTGAAACTCCATCTCTGCTTGTGAATCACAGCTGTGGGTGCTCTCTGCATGTCATTCTTTCTTTAGAAAGTGAATTTCTGAAAGAAATGTTTCTGCTTTTCTTTCTCCTTTCACTCAAGTGCACATAGAATGTTCCTGGGATGGATGTGATTTCAACTCAGGCTTTTTCCAAAATTGATTTATTGGGTTTTGACAGAAGTCATGAAATTACAGTAGCCAATAAATTGGCATTCACTGTAGCTAATCTATAGTCTGCTCAAGCATTAAAAAACAGAAAACCAAATCATCTAACCTCCCAGGAAGCCATTCTAGCTAATCAGCTATTGAATCACACTCTGCTCCCAAACAACTTTTGTTCAAACGTTTTGATGAAGAGGTTCTTGCCCTTTTGTTTCCATGCCTTATCTCCTGCCAACATCTTAGCAGTGAATTGTTTAAGGCTGAAAGATTGCCAGCATTGCAAATAGTAAAGAATTCTACAGGACACATTAGACCTAGCTGCTGCAAAGCCTCAAGGAAGTAACTACTTTGTGTTTGTTCTTCCTCTAATGAAATCTTTTAGGGCATTGACTTGGAAAAGACTAGAAAATAAGTGGAATATACTGGTAAAACAACTTCAACCAGAACTGCTGAGATCCATTTGTCATATGATCTAACTTTGCATATCATAAGTGTCATCCCTCACTGTCTTTAGTCCAGTGACAATTTTGTGTCTGTATAAGCAAGGCTGACACACGTACGCCAATCAAAAATTAAAGCATAAGTAATGTTGTTTCTAGTTGCCTTTACTCTAAGAGAAGATAGTGGCATTTAAAGAGGAAAACAATGTCTATTTTTAGGTTCTTGGCTTGTATGTGCTGGCTTATGTTGGCTGTATCCTGTTGTTCAAAAATGTAACAGTAATTCTAATATTTGAATTGTCATATTTTTTTAAAATGCAAATTTTATCACTATTGGCATCATGAAGAAAAAGCTCCTATGGCAAAATACAGAACTTTTTTTATTCATTTTCCTATGCACCCTTGCTTTCCCATCATCTATTCTTTGCCTCCCCATAATCTGGTTGTACAACACATTGAAAAAAAAACCTTTGAGGTAGAACATTTTCAGTTTTGAAATAAGAAGCATTATTTCAAATTCAAATACACTTACATTTATGTAGCAATTTTCTTTGTCTTTAGTTTCTGTTATCAAAATTGCTTTTCATTTTTCTACTGCTAAGTACTGTTCCTGAATTAAAGAAATTTGAATGAGAGGAACCCCTTCGAAAATATTCGCCCTTTTCCTCTCCCAGGGAGTAACTTCTTAGAAACATAATTTTGTTACTGGTAGTTAGTAAAGAAGAAGTAGATGAGAACCCTTTTTCTAATCACAATTCTTAAAGCAAAAGAAAAAGAAAGACCATATATATATATAAAAACACTAATCAAACAAAAAACCCCTCTGTATCAGTTTAAACTTTTACATGGTTTGGGAATTCAGTTGGCCGGTCATGATGTATATTCCCTTACTTGTCTTAACTTTGCAGTAGTAAACAAATTTCTTCAGTCTGTAATGTTTCAGCTGTGGACTTAGCCAGAAAATTTTGATGCATGCAGAAAAATTTTTGTCCTGGAATTGAAACCTTACCCTGAAGATGTAGGTTTGCATATCTGGCAGTTGAACTGGTAGAATCCTGTGGAAAGGGTAATAGGTAAGAGTAAGTTCAATAATATGAGTCACAAGCAGTAGTGAAACACTACAGGCACTAAAGAAACTTGGCTTTCTATAGATTTGAGCCTCTTGCCACTTAGGCTCCCCTTTCTCTTTTATTGTTAAGGGCAGTATCAAGGTATTTGTCCCAGGAATAATTACTTATAGGGAAGTTTACTGCCTGCATTTCAGTAAGGAGGTGAGTTTTGAGTCCTGCATCAGCCCAGCTGAAAGACCTTCAAAGACAATTCAATTAGTTTTGTAACTTTATTTTCACAAATCACCAAATTGATCACTATGCTCAGAGGTGGGTAGAGAGGAAAGGGCTCACAGATGGGCAACGAATAGACAGCTTCCTTAAGAAAGGAATTCTATTATTCAGCAACTCTTTCTGCGCCCAAGTTCATCTGCTTTTTGCAACAGATGCTATTATTTTATGTGCATATCAATTTACCACTTTGAAAAGACTTGTATTTAAGTACTAGAGAAGAGCTTTGACACCAACCTCCCTGTTCTTCCTTGAGATTTATCAAAGTACCTGGTGAGAATAAAGGTTGCATTACAGCTACAAGATGTAACGCAGAATGATGCAGTGCAGACATACAAGAGAAATACAAAGGTGCAGAAGAGGGGTCAGCCATCTGTCTACCACAGTGCTTCTGTTGTTTCTCACATTTGAGAAACAGACAGCAAAGGAGATCAGGGCTGGACTAGAAGCATAAGTTTTCAATTTTGTGTCAGGACAGCCCAGGTCATGATCTGAAAATTGTGCTGAGAGATCATTTCTCTTAGTGTTACCCTTCTCTGAGACAGACATAATCGCCCTTTTCTAGAGTAATGACTGATAAAGATTCATGCTGAGATTTAAAAGTGTTTTTGAATTGATGATCATGTCACAACTTCATAAACTTATTGTGTGACTAGAATAAAGTAAAAGTGGAAAAACTTGAAGTTATTTTTCTTTGTAATATTTTACAATATTTAATAGCATTTCATTGGGTCCATAGCTGAACAAAAGCACAAAAGAATAACAGAAATTATGTTCCCCCAGGCGAATACTTGTAAGCAGTATTTCTGGACAATCCATTAATCCCAGTGAGCCAAAAAGCATTCTGACAATTAGAGTCACAGGACAATCCCCTCCCTTGCCTGGCTGGTGATGCTGTGCCTGATGCCCCCCAGGACAGGGTTGTCCCTCCTGGCTGCCAGGGCACTGCTGACTCATGTTTGACTTTCTGTCAACCAGGACCCCCAGCTCCCTTTCCATGGTGCTGCTTTCCAGCCTCTCATTCCCCAGTCTGTCTGTACAGCCAGGGTTGCCCCATCCCAGGTGCAGAATCCATCACTTTCCCTTGTTAAACTTCATACAGTTGGTGATTGCCTAGTTCTATATTTGTCAACATCTCTCTGCAGAGCATCTCTGCCTGAAATCAACAACTTTAATAATTAATGAGTGAAAGTGCTGACTTGCTTAGTAGGGACTCTCTGAGTGTTCATGTACATGTGCATGAAATAGATGTGTACATTTATATACACCATGTTTTCAGACACTTATGTAGCTTCTATATACTTCTGAATGTGTGCACTAAATGAACAATTTACCCATAGTTGTGGAACACTGAAAACCTTGTCCAGAAATAATTTACTTTTTTATAGACTCTTTTTATGATGATTAAGAAATGATTCATTTGCTGCTTTCTTAAGGAGCATTTCACACAAGCACGTTTGGTTTAGACTGTGATTCACACGAACAAACCTATGCTGAAAATGTGTGATTTTCACATAAATACAAATAACATCAAGTAGAAGCAAATTTTGAAAGGTTTACTACAGATCATGTGGTAACAGCAGAGTGAAGCAGTTAAGGCCAGGATTTTATTAAAACACAATTTTTATTTAGCTAGTGCCCTATGGTAAACAAGGAAGAAAGAGCATAAGACAAGGATCTCAGAATGAAAAAGTGGTCAAGCTTGAAAGCAAAAATTGACAAAGTAAGAATTTGCATTCCATGTACCTGTATGCAGCAAATCTAACTTTTGGGACACAAAATATGCACTACATTAGTATAATTGCAGTATGTAATAACTAGCCACATAGATAGCCACAGATACTTCTTTTGGAGAGCATTCACAGAAGATTCCCTGTCTATGTCTCAAAAAATCTGGAAAAAACCCTGAGTAATCTCTCCTTCTCCTTAAGGGATAGAGAATAGCAACCTTTAGTAGGAGCCCTGGGGGGAAAAATGACCTTGGGACATTTCCTTGCATGATGTTTCCAGTACATAATTCAGACTTAACATTTAATAAAGAGGTTTACTTATTTTTAGCCATCAAATGTGTTTTATTTGTATACATTTCCCTAGTTCCTTTTCAAATCAATTTCAGTTAATTCTTGCATATTTACATCATTAGTGTAATTACACCTAATTGCCTGTTTTAATATAAATACTTCTCCTTGCATAATTAGAGTGTAATTATGACTCTAGCATATGATGAATAATCACATCATTACAATTTGTGATGATGTCACAAAAATTCTTATAAACTCAAAATTGATTACACTTTAGTTATGTTTTAAGAGGCACTGAAGTAAGGGCTGTCCTTAGTCTTCTTAAATAACCAAGTTAGCAGCATAATTCCAATGCAGAATATGATGCAGATGATTTATGCTTTCCCCAAAGGTAGTATGGTAAAGCATAATTAGAGTTTCCAGACAAATGTATGTGGAGAAAATCAACATAATTTTGACTGCAAGCAATGACGGAGAAACTGATAATATGCACAGAAGCATCTCATTACGAGTTTCAAAACAGAGTATGTTAGTATGTTCCAATGATTTTTTATGGTTTGTTTCTTTTTTTAATCATACATTTCAGCTTTACATTCAGTCTTGAACAAAATATGGAGGAGAATGTTAAATGTAGTTATACTGTGGTAGCTTAGATCCTATACAATTCCTTAATCCTTTTCAAAAGAGAATTGATTACCTTAAGTGTTACAGTTTTTAATTGCATACAAGAAAATGTACTGTACATCAGACAACCTAGTCATGAATGAGTTGGCAAGTGGCAAATACACACATAGGTCAGGCTAAATCTATGAAAGGAAATCCATTTCTCTAGCCCAACAACATCTCCTCAGGTAACTGCGAAGTGGATATGTACAGGAGTCTATTCATGATAGTGTGCTTGCTGGTTTGGGCTGGGGTAGAGTTAATTTTCTTCATAGTGGCTGGTATGAGGTTGTGTTTTGGATTTCTGCTGAACACAGGGTTATTAATAAAGAGATATTTTAGTTATTGCTGAGCAGGGCTTACAAAAGGTAAGGTCTGTTCTGTTTTTTTGTGGTGCCAAATTGGTGATGGTACTGGGGGTGAATGGGAGCCTGGGAGGAGACCCAGCCGGATAGGTGGCCCCTACTGACCAAAGGGATATTCCAGACCTTGTGCCATCATGCTCAGTGTATACAAAGTGGGGGGAAGAAGGAGGGACTGGGGGGACATTTGGAGTGATGTCATTTGTCTTTCCAAGAGCCTGTTATGTGATGGGGCCTTGCTCTTCTGCTGATGGCTGAACACCTGTCTGCTCATGGGAAGCAGTGAATTAACTGCCTGTTTTAGTTTGCTTGTGTGCAGAGAAGACTTTAACATGCTGAAGAGATAAGGAACAGAAACCTCATGCAGTCCAACAATGGTAATCACGAATTTCTGCATCTCTCCTATATGCAAGGTGCAGACAACTAGATGAAATCTATGATTTTTTTTTTAATTAGTTGTACTAGCCAATATACAGCAAGTCTACCACAATATGTACACATACAATTCTGCTTCATGCCCTCCAGGAAAGTTCAGAAAATACTTTTAATTCCTCCATTAAATGTTATATACATTTCAGATGAATTGTAAGGGTCAAATGAGAATAGAGACTGCTGAGCAAGTCAAAATTAGGTATTTCAGTATGGAGAAATACAGAGAGACATTTGCCCTCATACATCAATTCTCTTCTTTGAGAATATTGATGTTTGATGCTTCCTGTATGAGTCATTCTAGATAAATGCAGGAAAAGATGATGTAGCTGAAGAACAGAGAGGAATACTTTTAATTACAGGTGGAGCTGATTGCAACACATGTAATTAAACTTGACTGACACTTCCTACTAAAAATCTTGTATTAAATTGCTTATATCTTTGTCAAGTTTTGCTCCTATGTGTTAAAATTTGTTGCAGCAGGTGTTTGCCTCAGGCTTATTTTTTCCTCTTCTTTTTTAAAGCTCTCTGATAGGTCAGTTGTTTCCAAATACAGGACTAGAGAGATTATGTCAGTATAAGACACACAGGTCTATAGTTAGGAAATTCTACCACCATTTTTTTTTTTTTGTGAAATATATTTGACAGAACTGTAAAGAATGAACCATCCAGTTATCTTAAAGATCTCTAAATCTCAAGAAGTACTAGATCCCTAAAAATTTCAGTCTGTGTATTCATATAGATGATTACTATACTTAGGCAGCCAAAGACTCTGAGATCTCTTTCTTGGCTGCATCTGCAAAATCTTTTTACAATTCCCATGAGCCAGCATACCAAGTCTTCTCTGCATTTTTCATGTTCTTACCTGTACCAAGCTGATAGAATATTCCAGTGTGTTCAACTGGTATTAGATATTTTAGATTTTATGCCAAAAAGAGACTCAAGGTTTCAGCTCTTGAAATGAATATGGTCAAAATATATTACATTCTACAAAATTAATTCAGCTACTTCAGAAGGATATTTTGGTTTTGACCCCAGGTGTACTAATCTCTGCTTACTTTATTTATGTTTTGGATTAAAGCATTTCTGGAGATTTGAAATGAAGAGAGGAATCTATAATTTCAGTCCAAGCATACTCTAGTCCTCAAAGATCTAAATACATCTGGCATTTGTGGTGTCTTAAGCAAGCTCTGAGTTTCCTTATAGATGAAGCATGACACAAGATATCAAACTTGAAAAATGGTTGCCAGGAAATGTTTTCTGTGGAATTCCGTGCATCTGGGTCCATTGTAAAGTCCAGGGAATCTGGTGGACTTTGTGTTTTATATAGTGAGTCACAAAGTTACCTCTATTTTCAGCTGGAGATTTTCCAGAGCTAAAGTATCTCAAAGTACTTTTTCCTGTGCCCTCTAAGTCTATTTGTATGGTGTCTTGTTGCACGCTTACAGTTTGCAGCTTTTCATTCCTCATTTCAAATGGCACTACAAGTTTTACCATTTGAGTCTGGGGGAGGAAAACTTGACCTTTGGCTCTAATGCAGAGAGCATAGTTGGAACAGTATTCAAAAGAACCTCTCTACCCTTTGGGGTAAACGTGTTTCTTTTGATTTATTGAACTGTTGTGACAATGTAATGAATTTCAGTCCAAGAAATGCCACAACCATCAGCACGGTCATCTGAGACTCCTGCAATGGATGAGCTGTGTTGTTGGGTCTCACGTTATTGTTTGAGCTTCTCAGGCAGAAAACGAAAAATGTTATGAGCCTTGCTTGCAGACACATGGAAAGTGATGGTGGAAGATGTAATTATTTGCTTAAATAAAAGAAAGGATAAATTGAGACTTAAAAAAACTATTAACTTGCTTGTGAAAAGCAGCTGATGGTAGTTTAAATTTCACCATTTGATGTCACTTAGCTAAACATTAGGGGCACCTTCACTTCCTTAAGACCTTTAAGGTCCTCGTACTGTCCTTTTACCTTTCCTAATTGACCTGCATCTCCAGAATATTTTATCTTTATTCTAAATATGTTTTAAAATATTGAATACAATGTTTTAAACCCTACTCTTTTTTTTTGTGTTTGTTTCCCCAGGAGTATGGTCTGATAATGGTGCAGGTGCAATAGCAACTGGATACAAGTAAATATTGAATAAACTTTAGCCAAAGAGTAAGAGAAGGTTTAGAATATACAAAGCAATGGTATTCTAATTCTGCCAGAATCTGAAGCAATGGGAAAAAACAATCTCTCTAGTTTTGCTGGGGAGCATTTTCCATTGATGATGACTACTGCTTATGAGGTTCTTTCAAGTCCACTGTTCTTAAGGGGAAAAAATAAAGCAAATACTAAAATTATTTCTCAAGATGAGATTTTAAACAATTTTGGATTGGTAAAAGTTCTTATATCTGTGCACTGGAAAATCGTGGTCTGCTTTTGAGAAACATTAATATGTTTTCACTGTATGCTGTGTTTATTTTTCTTTAAACATAATATTTGGATTCTAAATTTGAAAGAAGATAAATTTAACATGACGTAGCATTTTGTTTTTACTTCTGAATAATCACTAGGTTTTGGGTGTAAAGACTTTCATCACCATACTTTCCACTGAGACCTGAAATGGTTTGGTCAGTACTGATATATTAGCAATTTTCACTGGAGGAAGATCTAATCATGATCTTGTAAAGTTGATGCACAGACAGGAATGGAAGACTTAATGACTTGTTTTCAGGTTTTTCCATTGTGTGTGGTTGGGCAAGGTCACCTCACCATAAATGCAAATTTTATTGGTTTTTTCTGGTTTTAATTTCTGGAGAAGGTATTTTCCCTTTGTCTTAGGCACTTAGTGCAAGTTTAGTTTGTTCATTCTTTTCTTGATTGAGCCTATCAAAACTGCTTGTTACTTTGCCTTTTCTTCCTCATCGTAGACTGAGAGATGTGAATAGTTGGCCTAAATGATTTGTTATAGTCTCATTTTCAAGGTAAGTCCTGATTTTTAGTCCTGAGAGCAGTACTGAAGAAAGAAATGGAATTCTTCACCTTCATCTCTGTCAACCAACCTGAACAAACACAGCTATTGAGCTCCTTAATATATAATCTTGCTGGATCTCCACTGTTAAACTCTGACCTTTGAGAGCCAGGTCACAGATCTTCTGCTTATATTTAATCTTTACTAAAGCCAAGGCTTACAACTTATTTGATACTTCTTTATATCTTGTAATCAAATGGATTAACTGCTCACTTTCTTTCCCATTTCACTTTTCTTAAAGAAAGGTTATCATATTCTGTTGTTTATGTATCAAAAAATTCCAAAGACTCTCCTCTTCCTTTTCTTATATCTAGCCCTGCCTCTCAAGGAACTGGCAATGCCTTTAGTCTGCTTAGCCTGCTTAGTCTTTTTGATTTGATTTGCATTTTGAGTAAAATCTTTACAAGAGTCTACTTGGGTATTTCCCTATGGATTTACTCTCAATGTAAGGGATCCTCAATATCAAATTCATTAGCTATTCATTAACTGATCGTAATAAATTAATTTGGTGGAACTCTGACTGTCATTTTGGCTTATGTAAGAGAGTCACTGTAACTCATCTTGGTTAAACATTCATTAATCTGCAGACACAGAATGTTGCTAGAGTTTACATAAAGTGCATCTGTAATGCTTTCCTGATTTTCAGTTCATTGCTTAGGTATATTATATTTGGACTAATTTTGAAAACACTGGTATTTAACCTTTAAACTGGTATTTTTAGACTTTAATTGCCTACCAATATATTTTTATTCTTTCTCATCAGAAGCACAAAAGGTTAACATATTCCAGTCAAAAGCTGATGCAGTCTGAATTCCCACCTCTGAGATTCAATTTTACCTTACTAATTCTGTTAGACTTCTGGAAGACTGGTGAATAAGCTTTTGGGGAGTGTTTAGCAGGTTAGCAATATGAATGAAAGGATTACTTAAAAGACAAGAAAAGCTCTCCACCTAAAAAAACTCATAAAAGAAAATGTTTAATCCAGGAGTAGGACAGAATATTTCTTCAAGTTCTCTGTTTCCAGGATTTCATTGATGACAGACAAGAGTTCTGAAAGATGTGATCATAGCACACTGCCATGAGACGTGTTACATTTTTCATATAACTTCTTGGAGTCCAGGATTTATGCCACAAGTGCCATAGCATATATTAGTGCTGTTTAATGCCTTATATGAATCACAGGCTGTTTTTGCAATCCAGTTTCTCCTTGCTAGTCGATCTCCATCCTGAAAGAAAAAGTACTACAAGCTGGTTAAATGCTCACTCCCCTGTTCTGTGCATTGTGGTTTTTTCTAGGTCATTTCAAAAAAGAACGAGCTTTTTCAAATGGTTATCTTGCTGAAAAGTGATACTTGAACATTACCAAGGCTAAGGAGATAAAAGGTCTTGTTCAGAAGCTCTTTTTAAGCTCCATAGAGAGAACTTCCTACAGGGTATGTAAAACAGTCACTGTTTTCTAAACAGAGCTTAAGTTTCCATAGACACCTGGAAGTACTTCTGTAATTAATAGCAACCCAGACTTCCTGAGAAATACTGTTTGTGAGAGAAAACAGTGTGAACTCTTCAGTGAGGCAACAATTACTTAACCAAAAGATCAGGTAAATAACTTTTCTCTCACAGAGGCATCAATTTATCAGAAAATTTAGGTGAGCAGATGGGACTGGGAAAATTGTGCCATAATATGGGACCATAAAATGAAAACTCTCACTCTTCAGTGGTAATGAGCTTCTTGTGGCACATTACTAAAAAATCTATGCTTGAGTGAAAGAAGCATGTCAGAGAGAAAGAAGCACTATTCAGTGAGGAAAGAGAGGGAATGAATTTTCAGAAACCAAGTCAGGTAAACTGTGAGAGTAACCTTTCTGTTAGAGAAACAAAATTCCTCTGTTAAGTAAAGTTTATTTCAAGGAAAGAGCATATTGATGGATTTTTAAACCAGAATATGATTCCATATCTTAAGACATGCTTACATAGGTCCAGAAGTTATGAAAAAATATGCATACAAATTATTGCTTCCTCTGTAAGGACCCCAAAGCAGCAGTTTTGGAGGTAACAGTGATGTCTTTCTATCATCTCTGTACCCCATATTAGGAAAACTATTATGACATCTAATATTAAAAAACAATAAAATAAAATGCTGCCCAAAGTGGCAAGTCCTTGGACCATGTCTCTGTCTTGACCACAAGATCATCCTTTTAAGACCATGGAACTTACATTGTTGAACTACTAAAGCAGACCAGAGAGAATAATTTTCTTTTGCAAAGAACCCCCATGACCCCTACCATGGTGATTACATTTCAAAGTGGAATGAGTCATTGGAGCCTAATCTTTTTTAAGAAAGGTGTGCAGAAGAATACTACTGATTCATAGAGTCATATCTAGGCTACTGAGACAAATCTGGAATTAAAGAAAGATGCACTCAGATTTACTTATGCATAAAACTGTCTTATAAATAGAAAAAGATTTTATGTTCAGTGTAAGGGAATAGGAATCCACTTAGCTATAAACTGGGTGGAGGAGCAGAGTAACATGCAAAAAATAAGAGGATATCTGGTCTGTGCAGGTCTGGAAGCATTTCCCAGCTTCCCAAAAATGGAGACCAATGTCTCCTGTAATGTTCACCTCTTCAGTGCCAGTATTTGATGTTAATTTCAGGATCATTAAACTGTCCCCTTTTTTTTTCTTCCTTTGAGATACAGGCTTTTGCTCATGCAATCATTTTGCTACCCAACCATTTACAGTTTCCTTTACATCGGTTGTTTAGTTTTTCAATTATTTATTATTATGAACATTTATGTTTTCATTAACATCAAGGATATTCATGGGGCTTTACAGACAAATTAGACAGGTCTCTGCTAGAAGAAGTTACTCATGGCTAGAATTTACAGTGTTTCACAATAGAATAAAAATCTAACTGAAGTTATGGAAAAAAAGCAAAATTTAAGTAATAATCTGGCGGAAAATGTGTCAAAGTGACAAGTACATTAAAACATTCTTAATTTTAGGATGAATCTTTTTGAAAATACTATATTAATACTTACAGTGAATTGTTACAGAATTTTAAAGACTTTCTTATTTGCCTTATGGGTCATGTCTGTAATCCAGTAATCTTTAAGTACACGATAATTTTTATAATTTTTTAACCTAATTTATAAAAACTCTGTCTCCATCAACAACCCTAAAGGCAGATTTTGTTCTAACCTGCAGGTTCTCTCACATTTCAGCGAAGCTGTCTATTCTCTTCATTATTTCATCTACCTATCTGTGTACAATACCCCAGTGTCTGGAAAAGACCAGAAGCAAATGTGGTGTGTCATAATGTGGCTCTAAAACGTTTGAGGTTTAATATAAGGCTTCATCATTTCACCCTTTCTTCTTAAAAAGTGTTATGGCCATCCCAAAAGCATGATTGAAGTAGTGAAGAACACTAATGTTCAGGAAAACAGTATGCAATATAATGATATCTTGTAATTAATTATATTCTATTTGTCGAATATTTGCTGGGTACTAATAGCAGCCTTTCTGCCTTCTGGCATTTTAAAAATATCTTCAAGTTTAAAATAAAATCTTCAAATCAAAAATAAAAATAAAAATTGAAAAATTGAAACATTAGAAAATGTTTAAATGGGACATTTTTCCTTCCCCATCTTGATTCTCCTTCATTAATCAAATTCGGACAAAATTCTCCCTAAGCTTCTGTAAAGTTTCAAAGCATCTTCTAAAAAAAATGTTCATCAAATTCATGCCTCAAACCTTTATGTCTTCATGTGAACATTTGAGATGAAGAGTCATTAGCCAGTGTTACAAATTTCTTATAAATGTTACAAAAAAATGTTACAAACTTCTTACGTGTGAAATCTTGATATTGCTGAAGTTTTTGGCAAAACTCAGTCTTACTGGACCAAAAAATCCAAAAGCATAAACAAAAAAAAAAATTTTTTATCATTAATAAATATGCTAACAAAACCATATACAGTCAAAATGCCTTTCAAAGAGAAGTCTCTAGAAAAGACTATTTCAGAACAAAGAGAATATGCAGTTTTAATGCATATTACGTTCTATTTCATCTTACAAGAAGTATGCATTTCTTATTATATAGGATATCTTCTGTCTTCTATACAGAAACAGTTTAAATGCATGAGCTATTTCCTCTTCTTTTCAATAAAATTTTGATGAATATATTTTAAAATATTTCATTTTTAAAAAGGAGGGCAGAAGAACTGGCAGTGTGTCAAAAACCAAAATGATGGTTCCTGTGATCCTCTTTAATAACATGAGGCATACATAAATTATTTATGTTGAAAAAAATAATACCTTTTTAAAAAATGCTAATTTTAAAAGTGGGATTTTTTAAAATTTTCTTTTATCAGTACTTTGGTTTCATGCATGAGCAATAGAAAATATCATGCCTGGATTCATTAGCACATTAGGAAATAGCACACTTAAAATGCAATAAACTCAGGAAATATGAAGAATACAGTTCACCAAAGCTCTTGAAAGAGAATTTCAAGAAACAATCTTCTTAAAGTCACATGAATATAATAGACCCTGAACAGTAACAGTTAACAGAGAACTACAGAAAATCAGTGTTCCAACCATGTACTCTTCCCTGTAGGTTTTGATATATTTAATCTTTAAAGAATAAAAAAATTCTGTGTATTGCAAATGTCTCTTTCTTACACTCTACAAACTGTAGTAAGTAATAATATTATTTCATTTTTTTTACCTGAAAATGAAATTAAATTCATTCCCGGAAAGAATCCAAAGATTTGTAGACATAACATATGGAAGTAATTGTGATTTGTCCTTCTTGAGAGATTGTGTTATTCCTTATCCTTTTTTTTTTTTTTTTGCCTTACTTTATACCTTTTTTTTTTCTTTTTTATTAATGGATTGAAATTTTCTGATGAGCCTTTCAGTGTAAAAAGGGTAAATAAAGCTGGGAGCAGGATAGAAATTCAAGGATGGTATGACAAACATATAATGTTCGATGTACATATTGTGGGATGTAGAGAGAATCACAGACCCATAGAAAATATGAAATGGGACCTGGAGAGAGCATTTCATCTCTTAACTTGCCGCAGGGTAGGACCAACCATATTTAAATTATTCCCAATAATTATTTGGGTAATGATAGAGATTCTGAAATCTCCCCAGGCAACTTATTTTACTGCTTATCTCTTCTCCCCATTAGGATTTTTTTAAATGTATAACTTAAATCTCCCTTGATAACATTTAAGCCCATTAAATCTTGTTCTATGCATAGTAGACAATGTCTTTCCAAAAATCACTTATTTTAAGACTCTTGTCTCCTGTCAGTGCTGTTCTCTCTTGAATAAACTCCAAGCCCTTAACATTTTCCTTTTACATGATTCTTTCTGACATTCTGAATATTTCTGTTCCTCCACTAACTCTTTTGTTTCTTTTCAAATGTTTATGAGACTTATTGCCAGAATTTGAATGTAAGTACTCCCGCTGAGCCCTTACAGTTCAAGGATTGCATTCTGTGTCTTATAGAATAAGCTGCTGTCAGAATTCAGAAGACCATGGCTGCAGCTTGTACTTGATAGACAGTACTCGTGAGATTGTTTATCTGCAAATCAACTTTATATTTGCAATGTGTGATATTGTTCATCATAAATTATTCTGTATGCAGGCAAATAACATCAGTTCTTGCTTTCAGTCTAGGGGCTTGGAACCCTGGACTTGTAAACCCAAATGTGAAAACTGTGCTCTTAGAGAGTTAGAAATACCCTTATGTCTCACAGTGTAATGTCTTCCCTGTCACAGAACTCTGTGATGGTTTGACTCGTGCTCTGCCTGGGATTTCTTATAATCCCTGAATCCTGCAATCACAATGTATAACCAGGTTCTATTTTGCTAACAGAATTTCTTGCTCGTTATATTCAGGTTCATCTTATTTTTCGTAAAATTCTAAATCCAGTTCTGTACTCAAACAGGATATTTGTTCCTCCCAGCTTAACACTGTCTTCTCACAGTGATAGTAATGAGGCAATGTGCACACACTGCAGATGTAACTGCTGAATAACATCAAAAACAGACATATCCTTGCAGAAACATACTGAGTGATCCTTTCAGAGGTGTCTTCCAACGCATCTTTTACTCTGTGATTACTGTTTCCCAACATGTTTCTTCCCCATCCAAGTAAAGTTTCATCTAGGCTATCTTGTCCACTTAGCTATAAGAATGCCATAAAAATAGTGCCTTCTAAATCAACCAGGTCTTACTCAAATCAAGAAATATAACAACTGCTTCATGATTCTTACTGGAAATAAAAATTAATCCAGTTAAGTCAATATGACTTCTTCCTGAAGATTCCACATTGGCTGTTACTCGTGTCTTCTGTTCCCTTTACATTCATAGCAATTTGTGCCATGAGAGAGCTAGCCATTTATTTTGAAAGAGTTGCTCTTAGGCTGTTTTAGTCTAAAATTCCCTGGTACCATTTTTATTCTCTCTAACAACAGAGTAATGTTAGACAGTTCCTCAAATTGTAGTCGTGCCAGTTGTATGCCACTAGTGTTTGGAAATTTAACAACAGCAAGTGCTGGATTCTCCAGCTCAGACATGGTAATATGGGTTATACATACCAAGGAGGGGCCAAGAGGCTGGATGGTAACCAAGGTGGTGAAAGGTCTCAAGGGTGAGACTTAACAAGGAGTGTTTACTTTTAGGTAATCCTGCAAGGAGCTGAGAGTTGGATTTAGTGATTCTTATGGGTCCCTTTCGACTTGAGACATTCTATGAATCTGTGAAAATATTGTCAAATGCCCTGAGAGCCTTCTAAACACCTCAGCTCAAGTTTCTTAGAATATGAGAAATCTGAAATGATCAAACATACAGCAGTTTATTCTAGGCTAAGATTCCAGGTCTCTGATGTTTTTATTAATGAATGATCTCTTTCAATTTCAGGGAACTGTTAAGCAGGAAAACATCAGACATTTCTGTTCTCCTGGTTCAGGAAAGGATAAGTTCTACCTGCAGTTTTCCTCCAACAATTAGACATCTGATAAAGTGATTCTTCTCACGTCATTTTTGTAATTTGATAAATGCAACTCCTTTTCTTCCTTGTACTTGGCAATTTTGACTTCTGACTTTTTTTTCAAATTTGTCTCAACTACTTTTTCTGATTTTCATCTTCTGCATTCTTGCCACTTAATCTTCAATAGATCAGAGTTCCTATGCACCAGTATAGTGCATAAACTAATAATTAAACTAAATAAACCAATTAAAAATATAGTGATATTTTCAGAATCCCCTTTAAAAGTTGATATAAGTAATATAATCTCACCTTTATCTCTGAGTATCTGCAGAAGACAGGGAATCTTCTGATGTAGAAACAAAATACTCTTCTTTCCATTAGGTCTGTCAAAAATATATGAACATGATAGACTTTGAGATTAAAGTTCCATTTATATATAAACACATATCTATATGCCTATAGATTTTTTTGAGTCTCAGTATTTATAAGACAGATTTTGTAACTCAGAATGTGAGCAACTCCAGAAAAAAAACAATTACTGGACAGGGACCAATATAGTTTAAGGCATTGTTTAGTTATATAATGACACAACATCACCACAATGGTCCTGAAAGGTGCTGCAATTGCAAAGTAAATGAAACTGTTAGATTGTAAGAAAATTGGGTTATTCCTGCTGTGTTGTGACTAGAAGGATCAAATAATTTTGATCCAAACTCAAACAAAATAGGAAAATCATGGATTGATATCAGGTTATGTTTTTATTTAACTTTTTTTCTACACTAAAATAGAATTCTATTTTAATAGAGTTGTTCATGTTCAGGAGACAAAAGAGATGTGCTTCAAATATTTCCTGTAGGATCTCTGTGTTTCCATATGTCCTATATGCTATGAGTAAAACCTTCAACAGAAAGCTGTTTTTTTTTTCCTACAATAATTAGCTCTGTATAATTAAATATGAGCCATATTTTCCTACAGTAACATATTTGATATCTATACATTAGTCATACTAAGGGGTGCTTAAAATGCTTTGGATGTTATCTCACAAAGATAAATTGATGGAATTTTAAATTAGCTGGGAGTTTGGGGGTGAGATAAGAAATATTACCAGAAATTAGAGTAGCTTCAGAAAACAGGTCTCATGGGAAAAAAATCTCTTTCCTGAAAGAAATCACGAATGTCAACAAATGCTAAATATCTGGCTTCTTGAAATTGGACACCTGGCACAGTTAAACATTGAATGGGAATTTTTTATTATGTTAGAAGACTCTTGCACTCACTGTTTGCTCAGGTGGTATATAAGGTATTTGAAACCCATATTATCCAGCACTTTTTCTACATTTTCTTCCTTTCAGTGTGAGAATCCACCTGCAAAACCTCATATTGCAACCATGGATTTGACCTACCAAATACATTTATTAAGATTCCTTTATCTCTTTCCCAAATTTCCTAGACAGAAATTCATATTCACATATGAGCAACACATGCTCAAAGATTCTGGCATGTCGAAGATGTATTTAGACCTCCTTTACAAAAAATGCACATCCTTGGACAAGCAATTTTTTTTTTTTAAATGGAGGTACACAGTATCACTAATCAATCAATTTTAAAAGGTCCCATCAGAGACATGACAAAAGAGAAGATAAACTGAGAAAATTCACATATTTCCCAAATATAATCAAAACTACAAAGGCACCTTCTCAAAACCTAAACATCAATAAAAACCAAAACCCAAACTACTGGTTTTGTTTTGCTGTGTTTCTGTGTTAAAAATGTGGAGCCCTACAGCTGGATGTCTGAAGGAAAGTTAGTTTTGTGATTATCTTTTGATGGACTATAAGCTTCCTTCCCATAAACTTTTGACCTTAGTCCAGTGGGCTTTTTGGCATTGAAAACATTTGAACTCAATCTTTTTTGCTCTTAATTTTTGTCTTTGTTGCAGAAATACTGCACGAGTGCAAGCACTCATTTGTGAAGTTTAAGATACATGTTCACAAAGCGTTGGCTTGCTATTTTCTACTGCCTTTGCACAGTGCTGGACCATTGTTAAAGATGCAACAAGTCACTTGAAAGCAAATTTCAAGGTCAAATTGGAGGACTGAAAGGAAATAGGCCTGCTCACATACTCTGTGGAAATAAATATTTCCACAGAATATAGTTAGTGGAGAAGTTATGAAACCTAATAGGGCATTGCTGTGTTTAGAGAAACTGCTACATTCAAGTGTAACTAAAATGTCAGTGTTAGTCATACCAAGCTTCCTCATTTTTCTTTCTTTGACAACATTTTTTGTAAGAGAACTAGATCTGTATTGTCTGCCTGTTGTAGGGTAGGAAGTAATTTACAATAGCAAGAAATAAAAAGCTATAAAATGTGCTATTAAAGTTACTTCTAGTTTTTCCAGCTATAGTCAAGTTTTTATGGACAAGACTCTTTTCACAAACTCTTATATTGTGCTAAGTGCTGAAAGGCACTTAGCCTGCTCATGTAACCACAAGCAGAAGTGAGAAAACTTTTAGTCTGCTGATTCTGTTTCCATTTAAAAGAATGACATAGAACTGTGTTAGAAATCAACAGAACACAGCTCATTACTGCACCCCTCACACTCTTCTACCCACCTACACCTGTGCACAAACACAAACGTGCCCTCTTTCCTTGTGTTGAAGGTGGGTATTTGAGATGTGTTGCACTGAGATGAGTGCACATCTCCCTATGCAATTTTTAGTAGGGATAAGTATTGGGATCCCGTTGCCCATTATTCCACTTGGGAGACTTCTCATATGTATCTCTCTTATTTCAAAGTATTTCCTGTACAGATCCATTATCCAGTGGTGTTCAGATTCAAGGAATGATAGAACCATTAAGGTTCAACTTTTGACAGAACACCACCATTGTCAACTAAACCATAACACCAAGTGCCATGTCCAGTCATTTTTTGACCCTTCCAGGGATGGTGATTTCAAATGCTCAACCACCCTTACAGTGAAAAAATTCCTCCTCATGTCCAACCTGAATCCACCCTTTGCACAGCCTGACACCATTTCCACTTGTCGTGTCATGGTTCACGAGAGGAGAGGAGCAGAACTCTGCTCCAACTCATTGTTGGAGCTCATTTGGTATTGACCATCCTTAGCCAGCTCAGGATGGTTGCTTTCCACATGGTACGAATTTTTTTGTTCCTTATGCTGTGTTCTGTTATTGTGTTGACTGTGCATTTTAATCCTTCTTACCCATATGGTGCCATCTTTGAATAATACATCGGTGTGCTTCACTTTAAAGATTTACCAGGTCTATAAATCATTTGAAACCCTGTTCGGGCTGATGATGTATCTGAGTAATACATCATCACAAGGTGCTGCTGAGATGATATATTACTCTGAAGATGGCGCTGTAAAGAAAGAAAACCTGGAGTACATTCAGTTACGTACCACCTTCAATTTTACAAGAAGCCACCCCTAATGGAGCTACTCTTATTGCTTAACTGCATGTCACCACCACTCTCAGAGGAGTTTAATAAAACTTCCTTTACCTTTTCCAAAAGAGAGATTCCATGAGATTACCAGTCTCTGTTACAGTTCAGATTATTAAAAATTCAAGGTATTTTTTTTTTTTACTTTTGGTTTCTTTCCCAAAAATCTATTTTGCATATTTGTTTTGAAAATTTATAAAGTCAGTCTAATTTAAATTACAGAAAAGAAATGGAAATATACATGAAAATCAAAGGAAGAATGATAGATATAGAAAATTGAGGAATCTTTAGTGTCTATGGTCATATAAGAGTTAATGAAAACCAAAACAGTGGTTTGTGATGAGTGTTGGATGAATACCCATCAAGTGAAAAATCATCCATGAAGCTGCAAAATAGTAGAAACAATTTATGTCAGAACTTTTTAGTTTCATTCCACATACCAACAATCTAAATATAAGTAAAGATAAGTAAACTCATGTAGAGATGTTTAAATAACTAGGGCTTTAGCTCAATAAAAATTGAAAATATAAAATAAAACCATGAAATATGCTTTTAATTGAGAAAAAAGCCTCCAAAAACACTCACACACCCCAACACACAGAAACACACACATGCACACACACAAAATCAGACCAAAGCAAATCCCAAAATATTCGAAGCAAAAAGAAAACCACAAGAGTATAAATTAAATATAGTATTTGTGTTTCATCCAAATTAGGATATCTCATTCCGTTTTTCTAGATTTGAGGGTTTTTTCTTATCTTTTTTGAACTTGATCTAGAGAAACATTGGATTCAAATTAATATTAGCAAAAAACTATTTCAATATAAACAGCAAAAATATAAAATGCTTCTGTTGAGAATCATTCCACAAGTTCAACATTTGTCTTTTTTCAAATTAGGGAAGATTCTTGAGTAATGCAAGGAACATTTTGTCTAGAAACACAGCCAGATTTGTAGACCTCATTCTTCAAAGAAAACTGGATGGCTCATTGCAAGCTTGGTGAAATAGCACTGTTTAGGGAAGTGCTGCTTCTTATACTTCCATCAGGCAGGCTAGTTTGTGTCCCAGAGCAGCAAAGAGAAAACTTAAAAGAAAAATCACAAATGCCTACACTTTTGATACATTGGGCTAGATGCTTGACTTTGATGAAGCCCTTCTCAAAAGCTATGCCTTTGAATGATGAGCCCTGCAGTTTGGTTGAATATCACCATTTATCAAATAGGAAATGAAGAAAAGTAAGAACAACTATATTGAATTAATACAAATGAAATTATGGAAAGTGATGCAGGGATAAAAGTATCCCTGAAACTCTAAAATCTACAAATATAAAATTGCATAATTGTTCTAGTGACATAAAATGAGCAATTTGGAGGAAGAAAATCAATCAGAAGACATAATAATTTAAAGAAACCTACCAGGTACCATAAAATATTAAGGTACTACATTGCTGTTTATTGTGACAAAGACAACTCTTCTTTAGACCGCAGAACTTGGCTGGACAGGTTTTTATTGATTTTGAATCC
This sequence comes from Rhipidura dahli, assembly GCA_013399225.1. Taxonomy (NCBI): domain Eukaryota; kingdom Metazoa; phylum Chordata; class Aves; order Passeriformes; family Rhipiduridae; genus Rhipidura; species Rhipidura dahli. Next base: position 77,901 of record VXAC01003804.1, read on the forward strand.
TTCTTACCATTGAGAAAGACCTCCAAATGTAATTTAATTAGAAGACAGGTGTGAAAACTAAACATTTATGTTTCTAGTTGTGTTCTATTCATGTTCCTAAAACTTTCTACCTTTTTTTTTTTTTTTTTCCAGAAAAGAAATCAAAAAGATCAAAAGATCAAAGAGGAACTCTATGACCATTTTATTCCATTGGAATCAAGTGGTCTGAGAAGTTCTTTGTGACACAGAGATGGTGAAATTTAAAGTGTTTTTCCAATGTAGACTGATCTCAAAGGTCAGAAAAATGATATATGTGTGTTCTAAAACACACATAAGAAAGGTGTGAAAAAAGGTAAAGTTTACTGTAACCAACATAACCCCAGCATAAAATGAGACTCCTGAGGAGTTTTTTTTTGTTGTAGCTCAATACGAGGTTTTGATACATGGGTGTTAGCATAAGCTGTAAACAGTTCAATTGATTTAATAAATAAAAAATAAATTAGTAATAAACATTATTTTCATGACAGCTTGATCACAAAAAGGCAAATGGGATTGTTTGTCTAGCTTATGAAAAGTTCACAAATACAAGGCTTAGTGAAAGCAAATAAGTCCTTTTCTAATATGCAAATTCTTATATGGGCATGAAAATTACAGCAGCAATAAGGAAGGAATATAAGTGGCCTCCAAAATTCTGAGTAGCTGTTAGATATTTTTTGTTACTAGTAAGCCAAAGAAAAACTAGTTCAAAATATAAATTAGTATTAATCATTCTGAAGTTAAAAAATAAACATATGTAGTTGACTGATTACAAAGTAAGAGTTAGTCCTGTTGCTGTAGCAGGAAATGATTTGTCCCGGTTTGAGACAAAATTCGAAGGAATGTCCAAAATGAACGTCCTCTGATAGAAGGTAGGTTTCAGCTGCCTCTCCCCCACCAGATTCAGTAAGAATTTTCCTTGGAAGAACGTGAAAGGGGGAAAAACTATTTATTTAACAGACACAATGCAAAATGGGAAAAGAATAATGCTAAATAATACAACCTCTCGCTGTGGAGAGAACCTGGTAATAACTTAGGGTCCTTTCTTTGGCTGTGGTCTCTCTCTCTCTCTCCTCTTCCAGAGCTGGGTCAGCCTGGGCCCGCTCCAGGCCTCAGTGGAAAGTTCTGAAGAGAAGAAGAAGCTGAAGTCCCAGGGAGAAAAAAAGTTTAACTCTGCGTCTCTCTCTGGAGAAACCAAGCTGAAAGCTGGCTGAAAAAGCAGCAAAAAGGGTGCTTCCTCTGCTCTTGCTGCTACAGAAGCACACAGAGGAAATAGAGTGACCTTGGAGCACAAACCACTTTGAAAAGTTCATCTGGCTTTTTTTTTTTTTTCTCTCACACACAGTTTTAAAGGAACAGAAAGGCACAGGAATCATGTCTGGGCATAGAGCAGTGATAGGGGATACACATCATAAAGTCACCCCAAAACATGATTAAATACCTGTTAGACAAATGGGTGGTAATCATAATTCTTATATGGAAAAAATTCCAAGTTCTTTCTGTTAATTCTACCATTGTATCAGTTATATGGTTGGGACTTCTCAAATACAGCCATAATATAATAAGAAGAAATGACTGATTTTTCCAATTTTTATCCAGAGCTCTCCTCAGAATTAATATCTTCTGTCTCTTGAGAAGAAATAAATATATACGTAGGAAAACAGGGTATTTCATTTATGACATAATGAGAAATCAGACAAGCTCTCTGAAAGGGTGAGAGAGTATTAAGAAATTACCAGAGAGCAAATAAATTACTGAAATCCTGTTGGATCTTCATTGATCTCTGTGCAAAAGCCAGTAATAATGATATTGGATCCATCTTTAACTGCTGTCAATTTACTATATTTCAATCAGAAATAACAGAGCTGAACCAACATCTAACATTAGATCAGTGGAGTGAGGTTCTGTGGGAGAGCTACAAATGCAAACAAGCAAGAGAATTTATGAACTGAATGAAGCAATTATCTCTACTGAGAACAGTGGCATTAGGCAACCAATGATTTCACATATTTGATTTTATGTACCTTCTACTGCATTGCTTAGCGAAAAGTAATCTTGTTTCACATTGAAGACAATGAGGCAATTTTTTCCTAATATCCTACATAAAACCATAAAATTAGTGATTATGGTATTTGTGGATCCTTAAGCAATCAGTTTAGCTTATGCACTCTGAGCATAAAGATGACTAATAAGAGGTAGAACTTCTGGTTTAAGCACTAATTACTCAATAACATATTGTAGAGATCTGATTTTATTGGATGCATTAGATGTACTTTGCAGGACTTTACAAGTACTAGTATTTGACAAGTTCCCTTAAAGAGGAAATGAGTCTTTAAATTAACCCACTTCCTTTACTCATTGGCAAAATTTCTAGCACAATATCTTTATATAAAAAGATCATACAGAACGTAAGATCTGTTTTAGGATAATTAAGGTATGAATTCTTAATGCAAAAAAACCCCTAGATTAATTTATTAAATATCCAGATTTGAAAGAGCAAAAACATATATGATTGCAACTCTGTGTTTCTGGGGTGAAGCTTGCATTTAGAGAGGTGTTCATTCATACTGAATAACAACTTAATAAGTAAAAGTAATGCTGTTGCACCTATGCTGGACTAAAGTAGTAAATGAAAAAATTGTTTGCATGGTGAGGGAATTCTTTCGAGCATCTGATTTTCCTAAGAAAAAAAAACGAGCTCTCAGGTGAAGAATTAGGTGTTGTGGCGCATGTATGCAGCTGAGAGCTGTCTAAAGCCACACACCAGCTGAAGATATAGTCAGATGTCCAGGTATCCAAGCCCTCTTGGGACATAGCCTAGTTTTCATAGCTGCTGAAAACATGACGGGTGCTTTCACTCCATGGCCAGGAAATCTATCAGGTCCTTCACAGCATCACATGTGATTGCCTGTGTTGGGTTATTTCTATTACACAAAAGCTACTTATTATTTGTAACTCTTCAGGAACAAAACTGAACATTGTAAAGATTTCATTTGCTCTGAGATTTTATGGAGAAACTATCAGCTAATCGTCATGTCATATAAATTGCCAAAGTGACTTTGATTGAGTGTGGGATCTACAAAGGTTGTCAGAAGCAGGATGATTTTTCCTAACACTTGACCTTGGGGTTAGAAAACATAAATCAGAATTATATGTTGGTTATACGATTGTTAAAGGTTTGACATTTATATTTTGTACAATAAGAAAATATCAATAAGCAAAAAATTTAAAAGAGCTAGTTGTCTTTGAATTTAGACAAGTCAATAAAAGAGACTAGAAGGTCCTCACATGATTTTTACAACTGTATTTTTTTACAGTAATTAAGCAATTTGAGTGTTGAATATTTGGATGTGTGCACACAGGCATGTGTACATGTTGTGAAAATGTGCATTTTCCAAGAAATGTCATTGTTCTTAGTTTGATTCATCATTTAACTCTTTTCCTGAGTGCACTAGTTTTACCATTTCCCAGAGGGGCATTTCACTTAATTTCCTTTTGGATTAGCTGCTGCTCTGAGTTTGAATTTAAAGTTTAAAGGAACCATTTGATTTTAATAACTTCTATGTGTAGTGCTCCATTGAGTTTGGATTTTAGCACAGAACACTACTTTTCCATAAGGTGATTTTCAGTAAATCCCTGTGTGTAAAAGAAAGATAAACATACATCAGTGAGTTTGTTACTGAAATTAAATGATTGGATTTTTACATTAGAATATGTTTTGAACACAGAAAAGCATGAAGAAACTGTTTTCTCATGTTGGTCATAGACACTTTTCTAACACTTCAAAACTTGAAGCAAGCCTGTGTGTTTCCTTCGATCTCTGAGAATATTAAAATACCATGGTCTTATATATATACAGTCAGTTCAGGAAAGCAGTGCTTTTTCAAAGACCCTGTTAAACCAAATTCTTAAACAGTAACCACCTCCTGAGATTTTGAACTCTTAGATAAATATTTATTTGATTATGATTACCTGCTTACTTGAAATCCCACACCCTGCTAAATGTTCCTGTCCTTACTAGGTTTGCTTCTCTCCATTCCACTCACTGCAACTAGTGGTAAGGCTTGAGTTTGCTTTAAAGCAGAGTCCAGACAATGTTAAGCACTGATTCCATGTCCATTCTAGGATTTGCAAGAACTTTCTTTATTCATACTATTTGTGTTTTTTTCTCTTGCCACGTCCAAGTATGAATTAAATACAATCAACTATAAATCTTGCTAGACCAGGAGATGATTGCACACCTTTTGAAATGCCATTCTATTAAAAAGGCTTCGGTCTCCACCAAAGTTGAGGAAGTATTCCCCTCCTATTTACAAGACAAAAGCAAGAAGCCAAGTTTCTCCTTTCTTCCAAAGAAAAGATAATCCTATATTTTTAGGAGACGTTTTGGTGGGGGTTTTTTGTGGGTTTTTTTTTTTTTTTTTTTGTTGGGTTTTTTGCCCTTGTGTCAGTGGCTTATTGTGAGGAGAAAAGAGACCACCCTTGTTCTTGACCATTTCCTTTACTCATTTAGAGAAGCTGCAACTTGTGACATGGGTGTCAAAGTGGATCTTCATAGGTCCTAACTTTTATGTGGACACTAAGGGAGACTCTTGACTGAACTATTTGATTTAGAAATTTTGGAAAGAAACATAAAATCTTATCAATTTGAAATTGCATCTTTTTTATCAAAAGACAATCTCCCAGACAGTAAAAATCCCTTTTACAGGTACATAAAGTGTTATACACAACAAATCCAACACATGTAAAATCTAAAATTTCAACCAGTGTGCCATCTTCTGTTCTCTCAAAGGTCTAGGAGAAATTGGAATCAAAATGAGCTCTGTTGGCCATAGATGTACAGTATTTTGAGACACAATGGGACATTATATGAATCAGCGGAGACATGTTATTGATATACTAACATACTTACCTGCAGGCTTGCTTGATGGGTCTGCAGTCACACTCTGTTTTCCCTATTGATTTAAAGGGGAGATTTTGGCAGTGCTAGCACCAGTTTAACACTATCAGTAAGTTAAACTAAAATGCAGGCTTGGAGCTTTATTTTGCATTACTGCACAATTGCACAGTTCAGGAAAGCAATAGTAAATCATATCATTTCTTTCAAGGTAAAGAGAATGCAAAGAGGAAGAGAAAGATGCCAGCACTATGAAAAGAGTTAAATTATAACTGGCTGATGTTCAACTGTAACTGAACATATTTTTCACAAGTCATTACTCACAGTGGGATGTGCTACAGTTTTCTGTACCAGTTTTTCCTGCTACTTATAAACTCACTTTGTGGATTCATACCTCCCTACTGAAATTGATATCAGAATTATTTAATTTCAGCTGGTTTAGATGACAGAGACATAAAAAGTGGAAAATTACGGCGAAACATAAAAATTTCCCTTCTTAACCAATGGAAGTAAACATGTTCTTCTGGTCTCTGAAGGTAACGTTTTAAAACTGTAAGAATTCAAAAAAACCCTATTGATACTCATGATAATGAAATAACTAATCACTATGATGTTTAGGACACTGCTCCCTGAAGAAAAAGAATTAATGCATTGAGAATAAATAAACATTCTAAAGTCTTTTTTATGTATCAGAGAATTAGCATAAGTTTAAAATGCAGAATTGTTTAAGATGTGATTTTACTGTAACAAACCTCACTGAGTAATTCTTGTGCAGGTGAGGGAGATTTTCTTTGCTGAAAAGTAAGGTCCTTCTCCTTCAAAACATCACTGCTTCTTTCAATGTCTTACATTTTGCTAGCTGGAAATCTTGTCTGCACTCTGACCTTGGTGTTCAGAGGAATATGGTAGTTGTCTAGGAAGAACAGTTTGCTAAGAGAATATTTCTCTTTGGAAATATGTTTTTGTGTCACATAACAAAGAACAGTACTATTTGCCCTCTCACTCCCTGTTTCCAGTTCTACTCAATTCTGTTCATCAACTATCGAAAATTCAAAGAACATCCTTGATTTTAAAGAATGAATACTATACAGAAATTTCTGAAAGGCTATTAAAACTATCTTTGTACTCAAATAAAGTAGTCAAATGAAAATGAGCTATCATAATAATAATCTTTACACAAAACCATTGTAAAACTCCATTAGCCGCCTCAAGGGAAAATATGAGACTAGGAGGCATATTGTTGTAAGATACTTTAAAATAAAAGGCAGTCTCAGAAATTCACTTTTATCTGTACTGGTTCATAACTCCCAAATGTTCTTCCAGCATAGTGTCAATAGTCGCAGATACTTACAATAATTTTCTATAGGTTGTATTCTTCTATTCCACACTGTATCCATAAAAGTGGAATAAATTTAAAGAATTTTTAAAACACCTCTCTGGTAAATTCTGCTAATACTTCTGAACAAAATTCACCTCTAATATACAGTGCATCAGCACTTTAAGAGTGCATTGATCTTAATTTTAAGGAAATAAATACTTAGATAAAAAGCACAGGAAATTATCTACTACAGTTACTAATGCAATTGAATATTGAGCAGAATAAATGTATTATTACAATCAAGCCTAAAAATGAAGGGAGAAAAAAAATTGAAAAAAACCAGATAAATAACATGAATCAAGGTCAATTTTCTGAGCCTTATATTAACAGAATATCTAATTCAGGTCTTATCTCTCAGCACTGAATAAAATGTAAATAAAATTTATTAGATTTGTTTTTATTTGCAGGACCCTTTGCTATATAATTCTTTGTCTTTAAAAATTATCTGATGCAAGAGCAAGCCCATTCAAAGCTAGTTTTGGAGGCTGGATTTAATGAAACTCTGCTTTTAGCTTCGTTCATCCTCCCCTCAGGATCCTGATCTACACCTGGACTTCTCTGATTACCAAATATAATATAATAAAGAAGATTAATTTTAAAATTGCTTTTATTTTTCACATGATTTCCATCTTCTAACAGATATGATTCTTGTGGGGGTTTTTTTTAACACCATTGGTGTTCAGCATGAAGTTGTCCTCAAGAACAATAGGGGCATTTGAGGTCTACCATATTGTTTTATAATAGGCACTGGATCCTTTTGTCTTTCGATGGCACCCATGAGACCCCATAATGCCAAACAACAGAGGATATTTTTTTGGTAGCATCTGGCTTCTTGGCTCACTCCCCAGATAATACTGGCAGCTTTGCATTTGCTTTCAGAACTGTCATGTATTTCACTTCCTGATAGGCTGTTAGTATTACGTTGCCCTTTTAGATGTGATCATTTGACTTAGCCTTCTTTCTTACAGCTTTTTACCAGTAGCTTAACATTTTGAAACAAGAGCATTCAAAAACATGTGAAGAAGCAGGCCAAATTGCCATTTGTACAGATGAAACATTCAATTTTCTTAAAATAAAAATGTGCATGTGAAACAGATCCATTGTTTCATATTATGTTTCATTTTGCCATCAGAAATCAAGTTTCAAAATCTGTTTCCAAAACCACAGATTGAAACCAGCCCTATGTTATTTACAGCAAAGATTCAGGAAACAACATCAAGGTGAATCCCATAGTGGATGACAGGAAACCTCCCAAATCAATCACATGTCCATTTTCTTCTAAGTTCATGCAGAAATTGGATTAAAATAACACTTCACTATCCTTTGGGCAAAGGCTTGGCACTTAGCTGCAGCCCTGCTCAGGGTCCCTGTAGGATCTGCTTCTCTGCTGGAACAGCTGAACCTGGAAAGAATCCAGGCAGTGACACTTTGAAGGAAGCATATTTGCTCAGCCTGTGATCACATCATAAACAGAATAGGCTGTGAATGCCAGCATACCAGAATGTTGTTGGAGAGAAACATATGGGTGGAAATACTAGTTCACTAATGTCAAAATTTACTGCTCTGACATTTTTAGAATAAAATAAATCTCTTTTTCACAGCTGATCATTCCATTGATATTGGGGTTTTGCGTACAGATACTTCCTCTCTCTTCCCCCAGAGTTAGATTAATAATTTGTTTATCAAAAATTCATTGGAGGAAACTAATAAAACAAAATAATTGCCGTGAAATCCCCTGATTACACCAAATCAATAAGGAAATGAAAAAAATCCAAATTTCTTAAGGTATTTAAAGGAGATCCTTCATGTTTTCCCTTTCGTTGTTTTGAAATTAGATCATGATCTCAGTTTTTTTGAAGTAGAAGTAAATAGCTAAAACCGCAAAACCTTAAACTAAAAATATCAGGAAAAAGGAATAAAACATTTATTAGGTGTGGGGACCCCGGGAACTCCAATAGCCCCTCCAGCCCTAGCCCTAAGGTGGCTAGAGGAGTCCCTTGCAGAAGAAAGCCTTGGGGGCCGGGCGTAAAGAAGTTTTTTTTCCTTTTTTGAAGAATATTGGTATAGTTATCTTTCCCCTAAAAGACATGGTTTGGTCCAAGGGGGTGTTGGAGAAGAACATTCCACGCCCAGTGGGGAGGATTTGAGGTGCCTGTCAAGGCAAGCTTCTGGAAAATTCCTCGCTGGGCGTCGAGTAATTGGTTTAGAAGAGATTGACATGTTTTCCCCTCCCTTCTGTAATATCGCCATTGGTCTGAGTCGATGGAATGTTTGTGTTTATTGGTTGTTCTCACTGTGCCCGCCCAATTCTGTGGGAGTATAAAATTCATTCCCCTCTTCTGGGGGAGTGGAGGTTTTCCTGACCCTTGCTTGGAATAAACCTTTGCTACCTCACCCTTCTACGTTTCCCTCTCTCTCTCTCTCTCTGCGCCATCGCCCCTCGAGAGCCACTGAGCCCGACACGCAGAGCCAGAGGCTGCGGCAGTGCCACGGGCGGCACTGGCACCTGGCGGAGGAGCCTCCGAAGGGATCGGAGCGGGCTGACCGAGCGAGCTCTGATAACCGGATCCGTTCGGCGGACACAGGACCTGTGTTAGCTCGGAGAGCTGCCAGCTCTGGATCCTGGAGGCTGCGTCAGCCCTCAGCCTGGGAGCCTTCGATCCGGGGTTATCGGCTGGGTGTGGCTGAGACCGAACCAGCCACGCAGACGCGGCAATTAGAATTTCCAATATATTCACAGTTCTACTCAAAAGTAGTTTCTTCCAGTAAAGTGGAATAGCTACTGGGTAGTCTCCAAAAAGGAAGAGGTTTCCAAAATATGATAGTTTTAAGAACAGGACACATTAACTGACAGCTCAGTTCCACTATTTTGCTGAATGACTTAAGATTTGGCACTGCTTAATTTTTTATTTTCTTTCATTCTTAGACTTCTTTACAAATATGCTTAAGAAACACTTGCAGGCATGTAATAGAGTCTTCTCATTTCATCACCTGGTCTAAAATTCTTACTGTTGGGACAATGCATTAAACATAAGGAAACAATTTATCTCTTCAGTAGTCTATTGGTTCAACATATAAACATTTAAAATTACCAAAAACTAAATTTGAAATTTTGTCCTTAATAGTTCACTATCCCAATCTACTTACCTTAAAATGATTGGTACCTTGTAAATTTAAGAATTCACTTGATGCATTTGGATATTCAATGCCATGATACTCAATTACAACGAGGTGACATTTTATATGTGTATAAGAATGATGATCATATGCTTTTAATATTATAGGTTTTTTTTGCAGCTCTTTGGAAACTTGTCAGTAACTTGCCTTACCAACTTTGCCTTTGTTTTGTGGTCCAACGCTTAACTAATGTAAAGTGAAACCAACTTTGACACAGTCCAACAGCCTGTGTATCTAGAATTTGTCTTGCAGCTAAATTGGTAAACCACAGCACTCCACATGCCAGCAATTTTGTTCTCCAGTGAAAAGGACCCAAGAGCTATCCCTGCCTGCAAGCTGGCCATAAAGCTCTGGAACACCTTAGCTTTTACTGTAAAGCATTTTGTGAGTGAATAATTTCCTGAAAGAAGACTTGTAAAGATTTGAGTGGGTTCTTACTGTAACTGCCTGCTATGACATGAACTGACTTAGCTGAAACAGAAAAGCAGCTTGTGATATCTTAAAAAAAACCCCAAAACTAAGACCAAATATTCATTGAGAGAAACTCCTTGCCATCGACAGGATATAGTTGCTGAAATGACTTTGAGTAATTACTGAAGGAATCAGCATGAAATAAATACACCCCTGGAGAGAATGTGCTGGTGGTATCATTAACCAATGTTTATCAAAGATAGCTTTACCAGAGTTCAGCCAAACCTTCACTATTTGAGAATAAAGAATGTGAAAAACATGCAGTGAAGCTGGCAAGAATTGAAGTGTGAAGTCTTCATCTTTAGTTTATATTTTGAGGGGACACCTGCCTTTTTAATTCTCTTTTATTAGGTCCCTAAAAATCCACACCATGTAGACGACAAATCAGTTGATAGGTTTTCTTGAGGTTAAAAACAGTGAAATTTAATGGTTATTTCACTCACCTACTTAGTGTCAGTTTTGACTCAACAATTTAAGATGAAAATGAAATTATTGAACACTAAAATGAAGCCTCTTGGGATACTCATTTTGAATTGTGTCCTTAATCTCTTGGATGACCTGAAAAAGTTTTAACCTCAAAACGACTTACAGAGAAAAAGGGAAGGTGTAGATGGAAAGAAGTTATCTTATTTTCTCCTAGTTTTAATTTAAGTAAAGAATTAAATTACAAAGCAGTATTTATTCTCGCTAATTCCAAGAGCCTTTGCAAATCTAGATACATAATCAGAAATAAAAGAGAAGTGGAATACATTTTTGAGTTTCTCCCTGAAAATCCCATTCCTGAACTAGTAATTCAGACTGAATAAACTAGAAAAAAAGTCAAGTCTTCTTTTATTATTAATTTTAAAAATTTTTGTTTGTCCTCCCCAAATTGTGGGAAATAACAAAAGATATGAATTCTGAGATGCCACTGAAGTTTCCTCTAATAAAAAACATTAATTTATGTTTCTAAGGTACTGTGATGCAGCTACCACTGATAACTGCGAATTTCTTAATGGAGACAACCATCTTTGCCTGTATATGTGTGTTATATAGAAGCAAAACCTTAATTCTAAGTTTTAATGGATATATAAAACCAGCTAATATTCTAAACTGTGTATTTATCATTAATATGGCAAATCATTTTTCACTCCACTTAGGAAACAAAACACATACATAAGGTGTATCAACATTTAATATAATTTAGAAGTTCTGTACAATGACAAAAAAAAATAAAAGAGGATGCAGTACTCATGCAGGTCAAGTGACAGCTGTAAGTAACCTTTCCCAGATGTACTTCAGCAAAAAAAGACATTTAGAAAACAAATACATATAAACCTGCAGAGTGGCACTGGATATAATGTATTTTCAGAGAGACCATCAAACTTTTCTTGCCTGTTAACTCATTTTCAATGTCAGCTTTCGCCCCTGAGATTTTTTCAGCTGTGTTGTTAAATATTGAGTGTTGGGGAAATATTAACAGATATTAGCTACAGTGTTGCTGGTGGGTGAAGCTTTATTATATGTTGAAAAAAAACATCTGTGAGGAGCAAAGTTGTGATATCAGCCCCTTACAGTACAGTCTAACTACATAAAATGAAATTAAAACCTTTGAAGACAGAATAAAAAGGCACAATACTGAATACTAAATAGTTCTCATGGGATACAGAAGTAATGCAGGTTTTTGCATTAATATTAGCAAACAGCAAGAGACTGCCAAGATTTAGGTGCCTGAGGGCCAGAAAAGCTTAGTTATAACTTTTATCCAGATTAGCTTCCCAAGATTTGTGTAAGCAGCATCCATAAAATGTATTGGACAAATTGTTGGAAAACAATGCAGATCGTCATTTTATGAAGTGAGGAAAAGCCTCACATTATTTTTTCTGTCGCATATTGTTTTATTACAGGATTATCTATCCACTGCCTTGCTTGCTTTTGTTTTGCTCTTTTTTTTCTGCTAAAATACGTGCACATGCATCTACTGGTGGGTTTTTGTGCCTGGAACAAAATTTACCTCGACTGGTAATGGTAGGGAATCTTGCTTTCAGCTGAAGTCTGGGAATAGAAAGTTTTGGCTATAAAAATTCTGAAATAGATGTAGATAATGAAAATACTTTACAAGTTATAGAGTTCTATATTCTTCCAGTATGCCTTCTTCTTAGTCTCTAACTTTGAATAGAATAATTTTATTGAAACCTGAGGTAAATGTTTTACAAAATTCACATATAATGGCACTTCATATTATTCAGCCAAACAAAAGTGTGTTTTAACTTCCAACACACATCAGAACTCTAAATAAATATTGCTTCAATCCAAAAGAGGTATTTTGATCGTTTCAACCTAATAATTTAGATGTATCAGATAATAAAAATGCAGCTACTTGTTCGCTGAACTGCTGCAATACAATATTCTTTATGCAGTCCATTGGTTATGCTATTGGTTTTCTTATTTGTTTTCACAGCTAAGCCAGTCAGGTAGAGTTCTAGCAAAATATAAAGTTTACATGAGGAAAGAATAAGACTCTCAGGTATTCATAATTATTTGAGACTCCCACCAGTTTTCTATTCCTGCTTTTTATTTCACATTAGTAATTTTGGTAGAAAAATCTGTACAGAAAAATTTATGAAGCCCTTGTGCATTCTTCTAGCAACAAAGATTTTGCTTTTAAAGTTTTTGGAGTTTAGCATGATAGTTCAGAATTACTATTTATTGATATGTCTGGTCTGCAAATGCAAGAGAAACACTTGCAAAAAATACTCTGTAGAAAAATATATATAGTCACTATAGAAAATCAGGCAATGTCTTCTGTGGACTGGGCCTTTATAATAGCAAGTCTTTGAGAAATTATTTATAATGAAATAAGAAATATGAGAAATGGTCCCTGAATTTCCCATATGAAAGTTTGCATTTCTTCTAATATTCATAGATACTTAATTCTAATTTTGGTCTGAACTAGAAGGCAATATTCTTTGATATAAATTTTAACTTAATGATCACTAAAATTTCCTTTTCAAATGAATAAAATTTTGTGTCAGAGGTAAAATTTTATGGACTAAATAACAAGCAAATAAGCCATTTTCCAGTGTTCAAGATAAGTAGATGCAGGAGACAATTACCTGGCATTTAATTCCATCATCCTAATCTGATAAATGAAGGGAAATATGGATGAATTATTATTTTGATGATGCCTCTGATATTACTTCTTTTTATTACCCCCATCCATATTGAGACAGTTTTCAAGGTCTGTTGACAGGAGCAGCATTAATTATGTTTTTTCCAAGGTCCATAATAAACCATGAACCATATACAATATTAATATTAAAGAAGAGACTAAGAAACTTTCATGTTGGCTCACAGTTATGGACAAGATTTCCTTCATGGACAATCTGAATTTGTAGTAACATTAAAACTGGACAAAAACTACAATAAGTAAACCAAATTTCAAGCAATTGTCATAGTTATTCTATTAAATTATCCAGACATGTTATTGCTTCTTCCATGGTGTCACTTCCTTTTTATGTAAAAAGTTACTTCATGACCTTCTCTTCACTTTAAGTATTGAATTAATAATGCTGCCTACAATGTATGGCTGATAGTTAAACAATCAGGTTTTTTGTGGACTACTACCTCTTCAGTATTCCCCTGTATTGATTTTTGTGCCTTATCTCATCTCGTAGGTCGTTTTAGAAAGCAGTAAGAGTCTTTTTTTTTTCCTGTACTGGTGAGTATTTGGCATGCTACTGCTCTCCACCCCTAGGATCCCAAAATACCATGCAATAAAAACCACAATAACAGGACAAAATATGAGTTCACAGGTTAAGGCTATCAAATAGCAGTGCTAGGCTGATTATGAACCAGAGGGAGATGATAAAATGATAAAAATTTGTCTAGTGCAGGTTTGCATATATGTATTTTTTTTCTAGAACCCCTTCCAGTCAGTATGCTTTAATGCTATCTCATCCTCTTGGCTGTAGGCTGAATTAGACACAAATGGATGATTAAATATTCACGTATTCCCTTTCTGTAAATAATTTGCTTAACCAAGGAAGGAAGCAGAATGTTTTCCTTTAATTTATGAGTGAATTTTTAAATTAAAAATAGGAGATATAAAACTAAATATTGTGGATGAGTGAGGTTCACCAACAAATTTAACCAATCTTATTTGACCAACAAAGTGAAGAGTGGAAGCCTAATTCATTCAGTTTCAGAGCTGAAAACCAACCAACATCCCACAAGTTCATTTGCACTGCTGATTATATCTTAATTTTAAGAATGGAATATATTCAGATGTGATATTGTTAATGAATTTTCCCTAATGGATAAGAAATATACAGACTGCCTTGACCATCTGCTGAAGGGATGGGCATAAGAGCAGTGATGTGGAATCTCAGAATCCTATTTCTTGTTAGCTGTTGTCTGAAGAACCTGTATTCTAGATTCTTTGTTTTAGAATCTAGTTGCCTCACCACAGCCTTTGGGCTGGCAGGGGCAATGTTTTGGCACAATGCAAATATAAAGAAAGTACCTATCAGTTTATGAGATCCAGACTATGTCACAGCTTGTAAACTCTCAATTTTACAAAACCATAAGTGTGCCAGATACAGGAAAGTGAAAGGAGAAATTTTTACTCAATTCTAATGAAGAAATATCTCTAAACTATCATATTTAATATAATGTTAATTAAGCAACACACATTGAGGCACTGTCTGGAGGTTAATGAATGCCTGGGAGTGGCATACATCTGAAAATTATATTTTGGGTTATAATTAAACAGCAGGAAATGCCCTAATCTGGGATTAAAATTAATTTTAAAGAAATTAACTGAGAATTGAAGAAAAGTCTTAACCATGTGTGATGTGCTTAACAGAAACATTTGCAGTTCTTCCACCCACAGGTTTTTTGTAAGCCTTAACCCTGATTTCTCATGTAACCATCCAGGGTAACTTCTCATACATACATGTGTTATATACACACATACAAAAGCAATTTATAGTACCTGTCCCAGACACAAAGCCTCTCGGGTTTAAAGAGACAGTATTTCACCTCCAGATTAAACACCTGAGCACTCACTCCACACACAGCTGAAGACCTTTCTCCATTGTACACTGTTGTATTGACCTTAACTGCTAATACCTCAGGGCTGAGGTTCTACAGGGCAACCTCTTGTTTTTGCTTTATTCTTCCAGTCTCGATTTTTATCAATTTGTGCATGACCATTTTTTGGAGTTTGCTCAGATAGATGACAGAGCATCAAGCTTTGTAGCTCTTACTTGCACTAGGTAACAATAGATTTCCACAAAGCCTAATTAGGAATCTGTAAACAGTAATCCTATTTAAAGAGGAAAGAATTTGCCCATGGGAGCCAAAATATGAAAAAAACTCCCTCCATTGTTTATATTGAGCCTTGATAAGTTAACATGAAGTCAGCTATTTTGTAAATACAGAAGAGCATAATTTATTTATATATGTATGTATATACTGTGTTAATAGATTTTCTCTGGACATTGTTTTCCATTATATTTATGTTCATAAACAGGACTGAAAAATGGTAATTTAGAGCAAAGAGAGGAGGCATGAGGAAAACCAATAGAAATTCAAATCTAACAAAAAGGCTCAGAAATTGCTTTTGTGGGATTTACTAAAGGAATTTTCAAAAGTCTGTATCAGAGAAATTGAAAGAAAAGTAAGGAAATAAAATTATTTGGCATTTTAGGTTCTAATGAATATTCTTTTTTTTTTTTCCATATACAGTAAATCTGTCTCCAGCTCAGGCACCTGTATAATCAAGACTGTTAAGTTTCTTTGAAGTCCTCTAATTCAGATTTCATGCATCACATTTGTTTAAAATGTTTAATAACTTATTCACTAATTGCTTGTTTAAACCTACTCTGGCTGCCAAGCATTCTGTTATAACTGATAAAATATAGATCACTCTGAATATTTATGTGTGATTTTTGTGCAAGTGACATTTATGATTAATGCAAACTTAATTTGGTGGTGGAATCAAATAAAAAATGTCTCTGTGTATTCTACTGGAATGATTAGCAGAGGCCATTAATCAAGAAGTCCCTTTTGTTCTTAATTTTATGCCACATGAATGAATAAAGATACAAAGGAACTGAGTATTTCATCAAGCTCTGGCTTCTATATGGGACGTATTCAATTCTCTCACAAGAAACTTCCATATCTTTAATGTTTTTAATCACTGCTCTTTTGTGTGTGGCCCTCTGTGTGAAGTGAGACCTGCATGTCATTCAGGCAGAAACATTTCTGGAGTATAGCACAGCCATGAATTTGATTCCAAACAGCTTTTTGAAATCAGAGATACAGAGCCACGTCTGAATGCTGAACAGGGTCCAAGTTAGTTCAAACTACTCCCTTTTTTAAGTCTGCAAAGGTCACAAATTAAATGAAGAAAGAATTTTATTTGGGGATCATTGGGGGATTTTATTTTTTCTCCTTATTTTTTTCCCTAGGTACTCCATGTTGTGTGTCAAAAATTTGATGTTCTACAGCAAAGATGATCCAACGGCATACAGAGATAAAACAAAAGTCTGATTATTCTCCTAAAATTATCAAGCAATATCTCAAGAATTTTAAAAAAAGATAACTTATTTTTACAGTACATCAGAATGCATTATATATGAGATAAAGAAGTGAATTTTAAAAAGGCTTTTAATTGCGGGCCATTATCACTAACAAAAGACAAATACTGAATGGATGGGTAATGACTTCTTGCTCCTTTCTGATTTGAGTGAGGGTGAGTAATAAAAATTATGTGTGATTGAAGGTGTACCAAAGTAGCAACACCCACTACCATGACTAACAAACACACAACAAGTTTAAATATGCCCAACAAAGAGTACTAAAGGAGAAGAGAAACCACTTTTTCTCCAAGATGACAGTAGCCCACTTCAAAAGTTGTACATTGTTTTGTCTGAAATGAGGCTTATCAGATCCTATAAAAGCAACAGGAATATTTTCACAACCTTATATATAAGCACAACTCCCAGGTCCTATCCTCCCAGGTAATTTTGTGTGGAAACCACTGTTTTAACTGTTTTGCTCACATGTTTTCAGAATTCATAAAAGCAAATTGTCTCAGATTTATTTAAGCTGTTACAAAGTGAACTGCAAAGCTAGAAATCTGTACATTTACTAGCTTACAAGTAAACATTTGTCAAAAAATGAGTGGGTTTTATGTTTGCAAATTTATACAGTCACAATTAGAAAATAACAAAACGTGCAGTTGTCAGAAAGCGCAAATACAAGACAAACAAAAAAATTTAAATTCACGTTTGAAGAATGCATTGAAAGTTTTTAGAGATACATAAATATACCACTACAACTAATTACGATTTTTAAACAATGTCTACCAGTTAAGACTGTAGACACTGTCACTCAGAGTGAAAAGGGTTTATTTTTGCCTTACAAACTACAAAAAGTTAGAAATATTAGTGAGAACTACACAGAAAGTCAGTCTTTTTTTTTTTTTTTTTTTACTACTTATGGTGCTTGATTCAAGATACACAACACAGTAAAATTCTGTAAACTAAGTAGTGTAAAACTGTCTGTAGATTATATTACAAAGCCAAAAGTTTACCTGAGGCACATGTAACCCAGATAACTTGAGTAACTCACTGCCACCATGCAAAATGTGGTGGAGGACAAAGCAAAGAACAATTTTCTTCTTTGGCTACTTTTAGCAAAAATACATATTCTTTCCCTGATGTCATAGAAGATAAAATCAAAATCAACTCCTAAAACGTGTCTTGCATACTTTAAGTTAGGCGACTGTACACATTAAATTATGTTCAGATAAGTAGTTATGTACTGGTTGAGAATATAAAACTTCTAGCATATAAAATTTTTAACCTTTAATGTTTCTTGATGAGGTTTTATAGATGTGGTTCATGCCGCAGTTTCAGAAATCCTCTGATTTCAGATCCTCCTATTTCTGCAGTCTGAAGAAGTCAGTGAAGGTTTTGCACCTTATAAATACAAAAAGAAATTGCTAATATTTGGTAATCAGTTGGCTCTTTAATAAACGTGTATGTTACATTTCCTGTCACCTTTTAAGAGGACTTTTTGTTTTAATAATTGCTTTTTATTTGTTTTTTTTTTCTTTTGTCTACTTATATTTCTAGCATTGTTTTGTAGGACTAATGGAGAACTTGATTATTATTGTTTTTCACATCTGAGGTAACAGAGCTTGCAGTAAAATCTTGTAACTCTTACAAACACTGATGTCCATTTTTTGCTAAAAGCTTCATCTCCCTAGTACCTTTGAGAAAGAAAAAAAGGAAGCACAAAACATATTCCTCTTCACAGCAGTAGTGTCTGATTCTCAGTTGTGGCTTCTCTGCTTGTTTCCCAAGGCAATAGGCACCCAAAGTATTTTCCACTAAAAGAAATGTACTGCCCATTACTTAAATGACAGTGCTTTTACCCAGTTTGAACATGAGAACCTTGTACAAGATTTCCTGTAGAGAAAAATAGAGTTTTGGAACTGATGTCAATTCTTGTCTGAGTTCAGTTTTAGCCACCTACAAAAAGCAAATGTCAAATGACCAGGATAAGAAAATTGCAGAGATTCTTAACCAAGGTCATTTTCTTAGTGGGTGCAAAATAAGTAAGTCACCTTGAACAGGAGTGTATTGTACATTAGAGCTACATAAACTTAACTTCCAGGAGCTCTACTAAGTTTGGTGTTCTTGTTGAAAATCATTTATGTGATACAAGCTTCTTGATTTGGTGTTATCAACTGACAATTACAAAAAAATTACCAAAAAAAACCCCATGCAAAAACCTGACATTCTGCTGAGAATGAAGGTAAATAACCATGACTGAACTAAAGTAAGTCACCATGAATATATGTAAGTTCTGCCTGAAAAAAGTCACTGAATATTTCTAGTCAGTCGTCCATAAAGTATTTTTACAGATTAATTTTCTCCAGGTGAAAGTCATTTCCAACCATGAGCATGAATCCTTTTACCGTGGATGTTTAAATGCTAGAATGCAAGTTTAAATCAGCCGAACATGCAGGTGGAAATACCACGCTCAGGTTCCATGGGGAATAAAGTGCAGATGAGCAGAGGAATGAAGTAGAACCCCAAGCCTGGGAGTGAGCCACAAGCCCATTCAGATCAGTAGGTAATCATGTGGGGCCTCTGTTGAAGGTCCTCTTTTGCTTTTTTTCATAAGCTTTACGGAGACAGAGTGGAGATGTACTTCATGTCTCCTCAGCAAGCACACCACAGAGCAGCTGCTCAGCTCTGTAATGCTGCCATTCACTTCACTTTTACAGTACAGGAGCTCTGACATTTCGCTTTGATGCAGTAAATATATAACAGCCACAAGTGAGTAAAGCCAGTTACATTGCTTTCTTGGTAGCAGTCCCAGATGACTGCCTGAGCACTTATACTGTCAAAGCATTCACTGGGTTCAGTTTTCTAAGCTTTATGTTTTCCATGCAGGATCTGTCCTTTTTATTGTATTTATGTGTAGTCTCAAAGTTAATCAGACCTTATGCTAGAATAAAGTCCCCAGATAGTGCTATACTACTAAAAAAACTTTGGTATTTCAAAAGTAATAAAAGCTGTTCATAACAAAAATCCCTCTCAATGAGATAACATTGAATGTTCCAGAATACACATGCTGTTGAGCTTCTTACTAAACTTGTCCTGTGGGCTTTCACATGCTATATTTCCCATGCAGTAACAGTCCAGTCTCGGTCCCTTTAAGAATTTTAAGCTGATATGAAGCAATAGTATGAGGATTTCCTTCCCTAAGTCCCCCTTTTCTCTTCATTAATACAAACACTTCCCTGGCTGATAGTGTCACTTTGTAGGAATTCATCACCTATTGATCGGGCAGTGGAGAGTGCATGGATGGATTGGTAAACCCCTCACAGAGGCCTCTTCATTTGAGTGAGCTTCTGACATGCCATGCTACAGGATTTCTTAACAGAATATTGACAAGCTCTGGCAGATTCTCCATTTTATGGACTAAATATTGTATTTTGTGTTTGTTTTGTCTGATTTTCTGTGATTTTATTGTCACAAATTATTCTTGAGTTTCTTTATTTATCATGTGAGTATCCATATGGCATCAGCATAAATCAGATTAAAATCAAATTAAAATTAGACAACAGAGTATCATCAATAGAGTTTTTGTAAACATTATATTTAGCTATTATATATGTGCCTAAATATGTATATATTTGTGATGCATGTGCACATACATGTGCATTTAGAGATCTGTGGTTGTCATGTACTACCAGTGGGTCAGCCCCAAGACTTTCAGGATTGTGTGTTTATATGATTAGAGAGAGAAAGGTGCTTTCTCTTGTCCTGCCATTCTCTAAATAAAATTTCTTGCTCTTGAGCTTGCATTTGAGCCATGGATCATATCTTCATATTATGGAAATGGTGAAAAATGCACCTCATGAGATTGTGGGGAGATTTCAGGACTACAAAGGCTGACATCCTCACAACGCAAAAGAGAAAGGAAAGAAGGAAGAATTACAAAAAATCATAGAAATATGTATCTGTCTATATTGTATATGTCAGTATGTCTGGACTGGGGAAACGACATAAACTTGAGCCACAAAAGACATATTTGGGGGCTGTCTCACTAAAGGTGAAGAAACGTGAAGGAAACAAAGAACAAGGGAAAAAAAAGGGGAAGGGAGAAAAGATTTAACACAGACAAGGAGGCTGCTTGTGTAACTTTGGTTAAAGATCGTGCTATGCTCTCAAGAAGATAATTCTCCTAATCATAAAAACAAGCTGGTTTAATAAATATATGCAATCAAAATAAGAAGTAATTCCCTCTGGCACTATAAAAATAATAAAAGTGGTGGTGTTATTTTGAAAAATGCATGTAAGAATAGCTGAAAATACACTTAAAGTTGTCCTGAAGGAGAAAATATAATAAGGTGGAAATCTTTTGGCTCTGAATAGGTTTTTGCCTTACCTAATATGTAAACTATTATACAAGCTATGTTTACAAGACAAATCATTTTTCTTTTGGCAGTAATTTGTCTCTTAACAATATCAATATTTTATTACCATAAGCCATTACATTATTAATTTCAGTGGCCTGCAGTAAGCAGCACAGGTGGTTGGGTACCCAGCAGTAAGTTTTTATTGCTACTCAAATATTCCAGTGATTTCAAGTTGTATTTTAAAAAGAACAATTCTTTTTTAAGCGTATATAAAAATGAGCTAACAAAACAAAGCAAAATCTGAAAATGTCAGTCTTTCAAAAGCATTAAAAAACATTGCAATCATTTTTAGAGGTATTTATTATTAGTGCATACAAAATAGAATGTCTGTATGTCCATTTATGGTAAATGATAGTTATTTTCTTTTAATCAATAAAAATAATGTCATATAAACTACTACGGACATAATGCTGAGGCTTCTTAAAGTGCACATCATTTTCTCTCCCTCCTGTGTGAACTTGTTTGAATACCTGCTGTCATCAGTGACAAACTTGTCATTCACTGTAATGTAGAACACCGTGAAGACATTCTCTCAAGGACTGCTCAAGTGTTTCTGTACTTGTATACACAATACTTTTCTAGAGGATAAGAGAGTCTTCATTAAAAATTATATAATTTATGTTTCCAGTTTCCATAGCAGTTGCTGCCAGAGATACAAAAATATAAATAATCTTTATCCATTTCATGAAATTTGTTTTAATTCCTCTATTTTTGAGATGAGGTCCCTTCATTTCTTCTCTAACATTGTATCTGGAATTCCAGCATATTTCCTTGTTTGTGATTTTGCAAAATTATATAAATGTGAAAGATTCCCCTGGCCAAAAGAAATTACTCCCAGGATTACTAAATTTTGAGATTTTTTTTGGGAGAGAGGTTCTGGGTTCTTGGTCTGTAAGAGGCGTGGGTGGGTTTTTAACTTGACTCAGGTTGGACGTTTTTACTCAGAAGAAATTGAAGACTATATTGACAATCTTCAGTTGACTGTATTGAGGTCATCCTTCAGGCAATTACCCAGGTCATCATCTACACATCATCTACACATTACCTGTCATGTTGAGTCTCAACTGATGCAAGTTATCTGTCTCCCCAGGTCAGGAAACCCAGGCAAAGGACTCAGATGTTCACACTGATTTCTGCTCCAAAGGATTGCAGGGATTCCATCACCTGGAGTCACTGAGTCTGAGATGTTCAGCCTGACCATAGGTGCTGTTCTCAGGCTGGGACTGTATTTACCCACTTGGAAACAGCGAGGCTTAGAGCATATAATGTGAGCAGCTTTGTCTACTTTCTCCTTCCTTTGTCTTCTGTAATGAAAATGCTATTTAATATTGCTAATCCTCACTGGCATTTCATCCTTGCAGGCAATGGATAATTGTGAGTTAGGACTGGAAAGGATCATTTATATTCGCATTGAAGTTTACTGTCTTGAGACTGTAGTAAATGTGTGAGTTCAAACAGCTGTAGATGAATCAACATATCATGGAAAACTTAAGGAGAACAATGAATATGAAAATTATAAAAACATTAAAAAAATGTATTTCTTATAGATACATAAAGTGTTATGCTCTGTATCTATATCACATGCTTGTCAAGGTTACTTCTGTTCACCTGAAGAATTGAACTGATTATGTAGCTATTATTCATACATTTTTGCCTTTTTATGCTTAAAAACATCTCTTTCTGACCCAAACTATATAAAAAAAGAAAAAAGAAGCATATGATCAAAATGGAGAATGTTACTGTTAAAATGCAAATATTTTATTAGAAATCCTGCATACTTGCCATCATTTGGTTTCTTTACAGCAGAATACTTTACTGATCAGAAAATGAAATTGGAAACATTTCATTAATTTTATAAAAAAGGAGAGGTCTGAGCGGCATCATAGTTCCTTTGTATTTTTCCCCTGTTCATTTGTGCAGTGATAATTACAGATTCTTTGTGGAATATTCATGTCAATCATTATTAATCTCTAATTTCTAATCACAGTCATAAGTAGGTTTAAACTTTATTGCAAATCTTCTGAGAATTTGGTGGGTTTTGAGAGAGAAATGGCATGTTGCTCATCTTCCTAATGTTTTCTGGAGATCCTTGTCAGTAATTTTTCCAAAGGGAAAGAAGTTATCAGAAAGAAGGGCGAGGAGAAGAAATAAAAGAAAAGGAAAGGACCAAGATTCTTTCTAGGCAAGAAGTTATCTTCCAGGGGTTCTAACACTTCACAATTATGGCTAGATTTATTGGTGGGTGCTTTTGCTGCTTTAGTGAAAAGGAAGATAAATAAGGCAAAAACACCTGGAAGACATGTAGGCAAGATTAGATGAGAATTAAGAAACTCATCTGAGATTCAGGAAACTATGAAAAAATCTGGCAGAGCTGCATTGTGAAAGTTTGAGCAACAAGAAAAAAAGTGTGTGGAAATTAAATTAAAGAATGGTATATTTTTAGGTTGTTGCTTTATTTGAAATCAATCAGTGGCAGTGAGGCTAGCAAAAAGGCACCAGCAGAATTTAACTTTAAAAAATGGGTGCCAATCATATGTTCCTTAATGCAGTATGTTTTTCAATATTTCTGGGTTGCAGTCATTCATGGGAGTAGTTCAGTAGCTATTCCTTATATATATATAAATACACTGTATTAATGACTTATTTTTTCCAGTACTGCAATTTTTCTATAACCTTTTGTATTCACTGTGGCAGTCCTCCTTATCTGTATGTCAAATCTGACTTGCAGAACTGGAGTACTGCAGGATGAAGTAAGTCAGCCTTAACTTCACTCAGTGTGGTCATGATAAAATGCCTGATTTTCTTATTAAAATATAAGGGCCTGATTCCAAGTAATTTACAGTTCCAGTGAATTCTGTAGCTTTTACATGGGTTCTAATAACATATTTCACAAATGACCTTTAAAACAAAGACAAACAGCACAAAATAATATGAACCAAGAGAGTATTTGGTAGTGGGGCCTGGAGAAGTATAAAAATAAATGGATCCCCTGGAACAGTTAGAGTGCACAGTATACTGTTCCTTACTGATTTACACACCAAAAAGATACCTTATATTCCTCTCAATGCTCAATAGTAGTTAAAATATCTATATATAATTTGGATTAATAGGAAAAGATTAGAGAACAAAAATAAAACCACAACTGTCTCATAAACATTCAAACATTCTCAATACAGTGAAACTCTTGTTCCTCCAATAACAAAAAAAAAAAAAAAATTAAAAAAAAAGGTGGTAGAACTGCAAAAGGTGAAAGGAAAGTCAACAAAGGTAATTAAGTGATGAGATTGATTTAATCTCTCTCCATGAGTGGGGAGGTTAACTGACCTATCGTCTTTAGTTTGAACAACAGACAGCTGAGGGGAATATGAAACAGGTTACAAAATAGCAAGGAGCATGAAGAAGATTAAGAAGGGGAACAGTTCAAGAAATAAAGGGCATCGGGTGGAGTTAGTAGATTTAAAGTGAATCTAATCAAGTAGTTAAGCTATGGAACTTATTTCTTTTTAGTTGGCCACAGGCAGGTGTAGGATAGTAGGTTAGACTTTGTTCTGAATGAATATAGTTATATCTATGCTCTTATAAAATACTTTTACAATTATAAAATTATGAAAAGTTATAAAATCTTTTTTACAAAAGAATTTAAAAATGAGTAAACATATTCCAGACAAAGGACTGGAAAGAAAATATCACTATGTCCTAATGAAAAAAAAAAAAAAAAAAATAGCAAAATCCAGGAAAGATAACCAGCTGATGCAGAAGTGGAAGAATACAGGAAAAATAATTTAACAGGTTGTCCAAAAATTTTCACAAACCACCCACCTAAGAGGAAAGCAGAAGGCAAGGAAATCAATGGAAGAGTAAGTTACCAAAATGTGACTAAAAAGCATACCAAGCAAATCTGTGAGGCTTGGCCAAGTAGCAAGCAATTACTACCTTAACTAACAATTAGATGGAATAGATTGAGCTTTCACAGGTTTTGCCCAAACACTTCAAATGTAAATTAGGTTATAGTATTTATCCAATAGGTATTGCTTTTGTTTAATGATCTAAATGGAACACAGTTTAGGACTTTTTAAGTTATATTATTTCTTAGTGTAGTGAAGAGTGAGCATAAAGTTAACCCTTTCTTGAGATGAAGACATACAAAATATTGCCATGATATGCTGTAACTTTAAGTGTTCTAGAATCTAATGATGACAAATTGTACTGGAATTTCTACTATTCTATTGTAATAGGAAATAAACGAAAATAACCTCACAGAGTACAAACATAACTTTATGACACTTTCATGTCCTTTTATGTCTTCTTGATATAGGAAGTTAACACTTGAGCCATTCTGGGGACAGTTAAATGTGATCTTCAATACACTTCTATATTTTTAAAGATCTTTCTAAGTCCAGACTACATTATGGTTAAACAGGGAGCAGTTTCCTTTCCACAGCTCCAAATCCTTTCTCACTTAGCACTCAGCCCAAATGCTCACTTTCTGTCAGACTTAGGATGATACCTTCAAT
Organism: Rhipidura dahli; assembly: GCA_013399225.1. Classification (NCBI taxonomy): domain Eukaryota; kingdom Metazoa; phylum Chordata; class Aves; order Passeriformes; family Rhipiduridae; genus Rhipidura; species Rhipidura dahli. The sequence continues at coordinate 103,340 of VXAC01003804.1, forward strand.
ACTCTTATGTCACCACCCTTCTGTTTTAGATTTCATTCTTCGTGTTTCTTGTGTTGCCTGTCTTGTTTTACATTACTTCAGCTGCAGCACAGTTTTTTGGAGCTAGCACTTCCAGATTTTTCTCTTCCTTTTAGCATCCTGTGCCCCAGAGAAATTCTGAGCCAGTAAAAATACACAGCTGTTCCAATTTTTCTTTCCACAGATAAATGTTAGCAGAAAGTGCACGTTTTAACTTTCTATCACTTCCCCCATTTACCTGCAACAAAATGTAGTTCAGGCTCCTGCTTCCAAACAATTGGGGAAAAAAATTTTAGATTCTTGATATACAGTATGCTTGCACTTCCCAATCTGCTTTTTATAGAACCAAGTCAGTGTACAAAATGATGTTATTCTTGGAACTGAATTTATCTTACAAAGTAGTAACTGGATAAATTCCATGAGAAATAAAGCAAAAGTTCTTATTTTACTCCGAAAAAATATGATTCCTCCTGAAATAAATGCCCATGAGAAAAAGAAATCAGCTAATAAATATTATCCAGAGGAATAAATTAAAGAGTTGATATTTACTTTAAAATCTGAAAAATAAAATCATCTGAAAAAATGCTCATGAAAGCAGGTTGAATATTACCATTTTTTTCCCTTACTTATGTATGTCTCTACATCGCTCCCTTTGAGAAAAGAATTCCATTTTCACATGTGATCATAGAGTGTCTATCATGAGAAATTTCTGATCTTAATCTGGGCCTCTGGGTAAAAAGTTAAGATTAAAATAATACTCAATAAAGTAATTTTTAGAAATCCTTTGGAAAAATGTGTACAGCACAGTCAAAACAAGAATAATACTAAAACAAATAATTATAACAATCTTCTATTTATATTATTCCAAATGTTGCAAAAAAATAATTGTGCTTTAATTAAGACAAAAAAAAGATATATTTATAATGAAACAGGATTCAATTTATGAATCTCACAATATTAACAAGTAAAAAATGAGTTAGTTCCAGATACTAGTGATAACATAGACAGTTTATACCATGTCTGTTGTTAGTTATTGGACTTAATACCAGACAACATCCTTGATCCTGGTCAAAAGACACACAGTAAAGTGAAAAGTCCTTCCAACCAACCATGAGAGAGTCGTGCTAACCTTGTCTTAGTTGGATGTCACTTCTTGCATATCTTAAGTGGATCGCACTGTCCCATGTCTGTATTTTATAAGGATCAGGTCTTTCCATTCAGTCTAGTGTGGAGGGTAGGACGGCTGAAATACAGAAGCGGTTTTTAAAGTGCTTTGAAAAGTACTGTCAAAACTTGACATGAAGAGCTTTTAAAGTGAAAACAGCAAGCAAATGAGTTACTAATCTCAAATGCCTGTGTGTATAAGCTGACAGCTTCTGTCTGCCCCTTGCCTTTGCATCCAAAATGTTTGCCTGATGTGGATGGCAAGAACCTCTCCAATCATGCTCTTTGGCTGTTCCTTCTGAAGCTGTCAGGCCCATCTCATTTCAGTGACTTTCCTCTGTTCTCTTTACTCTGTGCAAGTGTCAGCTTGCTATGGGGAATCAGAGCAATGGCAGCTGTGGAGCAGAACATGCCAGCTGCATCAGGAATAAGAGAGAGAAGGTCAGAAAAGAAACTCTGGAGGATCTTACAGTCCAGATCACATCACGGGGACTGAGGGACCAGACCAAATGTTGTGAAGACCAGCCAGCTCCATGGTGGCTCTGAGGACATTCTTTTGGGCTGCATTCAAATTTTGCAAACTGAGCTTACATGTTTTCTTTACTTCTAATAACTTTATTACTAAGCTACCTAAATCTGAGCTGTTTTACATCATTCATGACACACATTAATTTCGCAGGAGAAAAGACACGAGCAAAATAAATTTTATCAGGACTTGTCTTAGACTCACTGTATTGAAGACCACACCATCTAAGGTCTTTCCACATGAAACAGACTCCTAATCTGAAAAAAATTCTTCCAACAGCTATTTTGTCAAGGGGTATTCAATACAATTCTTTCAAAAGACAAACAAATAGGCCTATTAATATGTAATTTATTCCAAACAAAATTGTTAGTTTCCATATTGCTATAGTTCTGATCTGCATCCCTTAAACAACTGTTTGTCCAGTGGGACAAGTGAAGAGAAACCTGTACTCTGAGATAGATACATTAGAATTCTAAATCTGTGTGCACACAATACAAAAATCACCTTTTGAGGCATGACTGCTATGAAAGCTGCAACATATGCCCTCCAAATTTGATATTGATTCATTGTGTTCTATGCAAATGTGAATGCAGGATTCTTTTTTTGTTCTTGTGAATGAGGTAACTGATCTCTACCACAAATCAAAATTTGCTTTATTTGCTCTGACTGCAAAAACAACAAACAAAAGATGTTGTCAGTCCAGAGGAGATTAACTTTCTCACACAGAATATCTGACATCTTTGCTGGAATTAGTCCCATTTGTTCTTATAGGTTTTATTCATTTCTGCTATCATTTCATAGTTTAGGAAATCTTGCATTTCAACTCTGAGAAGTTCTCCAGGTCAGTTTCATAGTTATATGGAATGACATTTTCTCTTTTGTTTTGTAGCTCTGCACTTTGCAAGTTACATTTACATATAAAAGCATTCTGAAAAGATTTAATCCAGTATTAATGTGAATTTGTTTTGCAGTTCAGTACCTTGTAAATAACTGTTCTTATGTATGCAAATCCATTATATATATATTAAATACTCTAGTTCCCCATATTTTCTTAAATGATCCATTGGATGAGGCTTACAAAGAATGTCCTGGAAATGCAGCAAAGGTGCAAAGACACATTATGAAGGGAATAATTCAGAAAACTCATTCTTGCTTAAATTGGCATTTTAAATGTCATTTCAGCCATCTTATGTGTAATTTGAAAAACCTCCTTGAATTCTCTGTTTACAAGGACCCTTGTCAATCATGACCTGGATGGCAGGGTGGGAGACTGCACCAGTGTCAGGCTGATCTAATTTCCCCTAAGACACATTCTTCACCCCACAGGGAGCACAAGTTATCATAAATGCCAATATGCACGTGTATTCAGTACTGCAAGAATATTTCTCCCATTGATTCCTTCCATGTGTGAGTGTGAGCAAGAGAGGCGGGGGTGGTGGGGCAGTACTTCAGCTCTTCACACACTGCATAACATTCCCAGTTCCAGAATTAAATTGCAGAGAGTGATCCATAATATTCATTCAGTCACTACAATGGCTCCCTTAGCGCTCTTGTTACTAATGGCATAGGCTCATTTGTGAAGATTTTCATGCAGTTTGCTTGAAAGGGACTCAGCAATCCCCCACTTCTGAAGAAATTACAGACCAACAATATGCTCTCCAAAGGGGTTGCTTGGCATGGAACAGGTTATTTAGCTCTATTTGGCTAGCAAAGGGTACACCAAGAGAGAAGAGGAGAGTAGGAAAAGGGAAAAGGCAGTAATCTGTGAACAGCAGGGAGGGATGAAGTAAGCAATAACATAAATGAGCTATTTACACTTTTTAACTATGAAAATAAAGCCTCTGCAATTAACAGAAGGCTTCTCTCTGGAACAAACCTTTTTATATGGAGTGTATGTGGCTTTAAAATACTTTTGGAGGAAAGAGATTTTTAAAATCAAGGTCTTCATTCTGTCCATGAAGGCTGTGGATTGCAAATCACAGTGTGCTCTCTCCCCAGGCAACCGACAGCAGATTAGAGAGGATGCATTGGGTGTTCCTTTATGATTGCCTCACCAAAATGCAATAAAGCTCCTGCAGTATGTTGAATCACAAAAAAAACCCCACAAAAAAAACCCAATAACAACCAAAAAAAAAAAAAGTTTCAACATCTTAGCTACAGTCTTGATTCTTCCTTCCTGTCCAGATTCATTCTCCCATGATCACTTTACCTCAGGCTCTCTACAAGAAAAGTCAAAAAGGGCCTGTACTGTCCAACTTCACTAAGAGTCTTGTGATAGCTCTCTTTTTTCTTCTGTACACTGGCTCAGGAACATTTTATTTCATGCAGTTTCCGTGTTTTATCCCATGATGTCAAAGGTTTTGGACAGAGGACAGAAACTATTTTCCTCTACCTGTTGACTGCAGGTTTTGATGGGAAGGCTGTCTTCTCCTTGACAGGTCATGATGGGGACAAGTAAGGGCAATAGAAAACTTTCCTCAATTCACCAGCAAAAGAGGTCAGCTGACAGAGAGATTTCAATTTTCTGTTAAGACTCCCTCTTGGCTCCTAAACAAAAATTATATTCACATTAGTATAATGGATTTAATAACCGGTCTTCTATGTCTGTGTTTTAAGCGTCTTTATTTTTTTTCAGCTGTTAACAGAAAGAAAGATTAAAAGTTTATTTATTTATCAGGCTCAACAGTCACATACACTTAAAATCCTTTATTTATCTTCTCACATTATATCCAATGAGAGCTCAGCATGCCACAGAGGTGAACAGTCTGTGTGGGAACAGTTAATTCTTGTGTTACTGGCATATCAGAAGCTCAGTCAGAGTTCATTTAATTTTTTTTTTTTTAATCTACCAGAGTGCTGCAGATGATGAATATACAGAGCTAAGAAGTTATGACAGTATCAAAGTGTAGATTCTATCTATAGGTACATGCTTAGTCCTTGCACACTGATGGACATGACTGCAGTTATTTTCTAAAATTCAGGTAGCCGTTCCTTCTTTGTTCACATAGAAAATTTAAACACATTAAAAATCTTTTACCTGTATATCTATATATTAGACCTTGACCCAATAAAGCACTTATGCATCTGTTTAACCAGGAGGGCAGTCCCATTAGTGTTTTGAGTGCCTGTACAGATATTTGCCTGCATAAGGCACAACACAAATAAATGTAGGCCACTTCTGAAATCAAGCCCTTTATGTTAAAATAGATTTTATTAAAGCAAGTATCAGTGAAATCTGACTTACAGAACCACTCAAGGGAGCTCCAAAAACATTGACTGCCAACATATGTTCTCTGTTAATGAAGACAGAGCAGTACTGTACTCAGCTTTTTGGAGATAGCTTTGGATAGTGCATTAAAATAGTTGGTTGCCTATTAAGGGTGGCTTCTTTTAAAACTGATTGGGACAATTTATACCAATTATTTTCATTAATTATGCTATGAATTTCACTGCTATTTAGCATTTCAATACCTTCTTAGTAAGATTTTTGGGTATAGAGAGAAATAGCAAATCCCACAAACTGCTGTCTGCTTAGAGTAGAGGGTTGAAGTATGGAAGGGTCAAGTTCAAGAAATGTCTCTGCCTAATCAGCAAGGCAGCTCTTCACAGAGGAGAACAGGGACCTTTGACACCCATATTCCAGATTTAACTCACACAGATAATCTGTATCATGCAAATCTGTCATCTCCTCTTTTCAAACTGAAAAAAGATGTTTAAATGAATTCAATTTTAATGCAGGACAGACAAAAAATTCATTTAAACCTTTTAAAGTTGCTGTAAAATTGAAGTGGCATCCTCCAGGCAATACTAAACTCTTGCAAAATTTTCATTCAGTAATGCAATAAACATAATTGTGCCTTATGAAGGACAAATGCATATTTAGGTAATGTGTATGAGGTACTTTGTAGGCAGAGGCAAATGACCTCTGCCTGCACTTTGTGCTGGCCAGAAGCCAGGAGGATGTGATTAGCATAGTGTTGAGCCAGAACCTACACTAATAAAGCTCCCTGATTGTAGGGGCTGTTACTTGGGCAAAGTTCCATACTAACGATGCTTGCAAAGCTTCTGGTGACATCTGTGTTACTGTGTTAGGTCAGAGTATGCATGTCCTTCTGAAATGAATGTCCTGGTACCTCTGCTCACTGTATTTTTGTGAGCATGAACTACTTTTGGATGAAAAGAAATGGGGAGGTCTGATCTCAAGGTGCACAGCAAGCAGTGCAATGGCTAAGGACCATTCAGTTTACAAGGTCAGACTAGAAGTAGCCTGTAGTAGAATCCCCTAAAATTTGTACAGCATGGACATTAAGTCCTCAGCATGAAGTGTTTTGCTCTGTGTGTTTATTTTTATCATCTTTGTTAACAGAATGGAATGGCTCAGTCCTCATAGTCCGGAATTCTTAGTCTGTTGTGTTCCATGGAAAGGGAAGAAAATCAGTGTAAATCATTACTGCATTGTAACAATGAAGTAATTATGAAATACAAAGTTTAGAAACATAGATTTACCTTAAAGACTTATGGAAACATCCATCAAAATTATATTTTAGGTATCTAGTGAAGATTTAAGGATTGGTCTAAAACCACTACAAATAGGGACTAGATACAAGCTGCTTGTTAGGGAAAAAATCTATTTCACAGTCATAAAAAATAATATATTTAATCTGGTTCAGGTTCTGACTTAAAGCAGAATAACATGGACTAAGTTGCTCAGCCTTGGCCAATCAAGTTTTGAATACAAGCAAGACTGGAGCTCTCTGTGTAAGCTCTTCTTAATTTATATTTTTAATTTGATAGATATTATCCTTTTTTTTTTTCTTATTTTATTGCAAATTTTGAAACTCCTCTGAAAAGAACGGATTTCTATAATGAAGGCCAAGCTTTGTATCTTCTATTGTCTAGGATTTTTTACCATCTTGTTGTTTCAGCACTTAGATAAAGTAATGCTAATTAAATGATTTCCAGAGATTCTAGAGCTGCTAAGTATTGTACAGAAAACCACAAAGTTTGTTAAAAAGACATTGTGAAGTTTGGAAATTTAAAAATCTGGAAATCCAGAAATGCCAATATTAAGGCTGTTCTACATCTTTTATTCACTCTTGACTTTAAATATTTTACCTAAAACCTCCTGCATCACAAATGGACAACCTGTAAGCCTTGTGCCAGCCCAGCACTGGATCTTTATGAGCTTAATTATTATTATGACAGTCATAACTCATAATTCAGCTAATGCTGAACAAACACTATAGATTTTACCTTCAGAAAAATCACTTATTCTCCCCGTTGAGTACATATGCAAGAAGTGAAATAATGGTTTACAAATGAGAAAAATGAGGCTATTTGGAATATATTTGGGAATTTGGGCTGGTTTTGTTTTGTTCTGCTTTGCTCTATTATACAATTTGTGTTTCTCACTCAGTGTTCATGTAAGGAATTCACACCCTGCCCTGCTATGCCCACCTGTCCAGGGACTTGTACTTGGCACCTCACAACTAGAAGTAAGCTTTCCCTCCTCCAGATTGCCTACACTGCAGAGTAAAGATGCTTAGGAAAGGTGGCAGAAAAGCAAAAGGATGCAGGGAAAGCAAACACTGAATATTGTGTATTTGGCTATGATGCCCAGTGTCTTTACTTGGCACTGCTGTGGCTCCAACTTGGACTTTTACAGATGGAATAGCGGCTCTTGAGGCACAAGGTAGAGTGAGTCCAGTTGCTCCATAAAGGATTGTTGTTTCTTATTTATCCTGTTTTTATTTTATGGTGATGTGTTTTTTCTGTGGTGAGCTTGAATATACTAAGGCATATTTAAATGAGAAAAATTAAGCTGGAAGATTTGGGTCTTTTTTATTTAAAAAAAAAAATCAAACAGCAGAGAGTTTAAAAAAAGAAGCTATCAGTCCAACAGCTGTACAGTCACAAGAACCTAGGAGAAAGGAAAATTAAAAATAGATAGATTTTTAAAGAGCATCTCACTGCATAGAAAAAAAGAAAAAACAACACAAACATAATAAAATTTCCATTATATCAAGTACAAATTACATGAAAGTTCTTTCCTCTAGAGCTGATGCAGTCATTAGTTAAGAATTGTTTTAAAACAGTTTAGAACACCCCAAAATATGAAAGATTTCATGGAAATAAAAGTATGTCTTCTTGCAGAATAGAATAAGTAGAAAAAATTTACATACCTTCATTAAAGAGGTAGAGCCATTGTTGAAAAGGTATTTTACTGGACACTTTAGGTTGCTTTTAGGCTGAGGTAAAACACAGTTTGAATGAGAGCAGACAAATTTATCTCCAGCTTTATACACATTTCTAAGTACCCTAATAACCTAATAACATACCAGATTTTGTTAAATATTGTGAATGGTATGATTAGTTTTTCTTTTGCATGAAGGAGTTATTTTTACTTAAATCAAGAAGTCGTTGTCCATCAGATACCAGTAAAAATTAATTAACATTGATTGAAATTGCCCCCTAACGATTAACCAAATAATCTTTATAGCTGTGTTGCTTAGCTTGGGAAATATTAACTATCAGTAAACCTGAAGTAGAGATCTTGATTTCGTGTTGGAGGCAATTTCATTGAAATTATTTAAACAACCACTTTAAAAGTGTGCAAAAAATGCCAACTTCATGGGATGTCTTCCTTAATAAGTCGAGCACATAATTATGTCTTTTTGTACATTTGTAAAGAACAAAACTGAAATATTAACTTCCTTTCCCCCAACTCCAACATAGCCTCATCAAACTGTCACCATCTGCTCAAAATCGGAGATTTTTTGCAATCATCTTAACTAAATAAGATTTGGGATTCTGGCACCAGACTAATAAATTCGAACTGTTTTATTGAAGGGAATATATAGCAATTCAGAACCACAGAACTTCCTGCCATTCATGTGTATGTATTGCCTGCATCAACAACCAAGCAACAAGGCAGAACAATTACTTTACTCCAGCTGTCCTACAGGTCTTTTTCTTTCTGTCCAATTAGAAGCTTTCTCTACATGGAATTCTAAGTATTCCATAAAATCTAAAATCTTCTACTAGTAGAATGTACTCTCAGATCTCTGTCTGGCTTAGGGTTCTGGTTTGTTACAATATGATTAACAGTGTGGCTTCTAGAAAGTCAAAAAGACTTTTCTCCTTGGTCATCTTCTTATGGCTCTTTAGTTGAAGATCATTCTTATGACCCAGGTACATTTGATTGCAAACCCAGAGAAATTCCAGACCCTCTGGAATAGTTTCTGCTGAGGAGAGTTATGTCACAGCCCAAGAGCAATTGATAGAGCAGCAGAAGGTGAAGCAGATGCAGTGGAAGAAAAATGAACAGGTGTCTGGCACAAAGAGAAGCTGGAGCTGGTTTTCCTCTCTGTCTGGTGTCTAGAAGAGATAATGGTAATACACAGCCTTGCCAAGAATTTGTTGTTTACACAGTGTTTGTACACCCACCTGTTCCATATGAAAATGAGCTTGTGAAACTTGTGAACTCACCTGACTGAAAAAGACAGAAAAAAAGATTGATGTGGTTTTGCATTGTGCCTGTTGAACTGGCAAAAGACATTGAAAATTAATAATATCCATGTAAAAGGAATACCAATGCCTTTACAGTTTAAATGAGATTTTTTAAATTTTTCCCCCTCTCTCTTGCATTCTTTAGTTTGGGTGTGGATGTGAATATATGTATCTGATACACCTATTACAAAGACTGCCTTTATTTTCACACTTCCCTTTTTCTGTGAAGAAGGTGTTAAAATCACCAATGTCGGAACTAAGAAACATTCATTTGATGTATTTCATGTTATGAGATGTGAAGTAGAGAAACTGATTTATGTCACAGTGAGATATGTCCAAACAACTACTTAAGCATCTGTATAAAATTAGCTGCTAAAAGTAGACACTAGAGTAAAGACTAGGTGGAAAGCTAATCAACACTTTGTCTGTAGGTTAAATGAGTGAGAGCTGTTTTCTTTATTTCAAGAAAACTTGGATGGTTCAAAAATTTCAGCTACCCAGAAATGTGACCATAAAACTGGGGGAGAAGGGAATGAGAAGAGACTTCCACAACTCACTCCCAGAGCAGATGAGCAGTGTTTCTGCCCACTCATAAATATTCCCTCAAAAGCTGCATATGTGCACATACCTTGGCTCTTGAACTGGTAGCCTGTCCTGCCACAGTTCCAGTCCTTTATAGATGTCATCTTTTTCACGTAACCAGTTGTCATAAAAATCTCCCTGGTCTGTTGATTAGCATGTGAACTGCATCTCCCCTTGCTGTATTACCCAAATTTTCCTGTCATTAAGCTTAGTCTAAATTTAAATTCACTAGCAGTGGCTAAGGATTTATAATAGCTTAAATGAGGCTGTAATTTGGTCTATTAACTCTGTACAGCTGACTACCAAGATATTTTTCTTTTCTGAGAAAAAAATCATGCTACTCTTCTGAAAGAAATTTCAGCATCTGCCAAAATATTTTTTTAAATACATATTGAAGTATATTTAATACATCACATGCTGTATTTAACACATCACATGCTGTATTTTGTTAAACACTTTTTCAGAATTGACAAGTCAGACTTGTGCCTCCAGACAGGAAGCACTGAGAAATGATAATGTCTAATATTTCATATCTTTCCTCAACAGAAAAATATACAAACCAATGCCAAAATCCTGAATTACTGGAGTGGGGCTGAAACTGTTCAATGAACTACTTTTAAGAGGGAAATAACAGAGTAGAACAAATTTATTATTGAAAAAGTCAGTATGGAAATGTAGTACCCCAAATGACCAAAGGCAAGAGTTTATTTTAAAATACATATGGCATAATAATATATTTTCCTTTAGCATTTTAATAACCTGAAGTAAAAAAACCTGAACCAGTGCACAATACTAGAAAATGGAACACATTAATTTTTTGTTAAATTATTTTTTCACTATTTTTCTAGGCATTTTTGGAGGGAGGCAATGGGAAATGTACATCCTGTTGATAGAGATCAGCAGATCATTTTGTTCCTTCCTATTTCTTTTCTTCTGGAGTAGTCTGGAGATTCAATCTATTTTTATCCTTTAAAAAATAAAAAGTAGCCACAGAAGAGGATGCATTTTCACATTTCACGTCATCACCAAGAAATACTGAACCCTGACAACCAAGATGAATGAACAACAAACCAAACAGTAGTGGAGAAGGGTCAAATCCATTTGACTTATAGGCCATTGTAGAGAACAGTGGGTAGCACAATCTTTTCTTTTGTTTCTGAAGCTACCAAGTAGAAAGTATATAGGATAAATGCTTCCCTGAACTCAAAGTAAAGAAAGAGGAAGGTAACTTAGAAACTAATTTCTTAGAAACTATGCCAGGTACTTGCATCTATTATTAACACTTGTTAGTAACTAACCTTGACTCATTTGCTTAATATAGGTTCAGGATAAGTGGCAGATAGTCAGAACTTATTTTTCGATGTTGAATCATTTCTTCATTTATAATCAAGTACTCATTTCCTTAGTTCCACCAAATTTTACTTAGCTGAAAGTCTCATTGCAGGAAGTAAGACTGGGCATAGGGGTCCTAGGATTTGGTTTTTTGTATTCTTAGCTGTGTTAAAGCAGAGAATATTCATGTTCAAGACTTGGTCTTTTCCTATCCTACCTCATTTATGTCCCCATTTTCTCTTTCTCATACTTCTGAAAATATATAATAACAGTGAAAAAAATTTCATTTTCCCATTGTTAACACATTTAGGAAAATTACTCTCTTTTCTTTTTTCTTTTCCTTTCCCAAATGTGAATTTACATTTTCCTGACTGTGCAGAAAGTTGACAGTTGTCATATACCGGGAAACAGGAAGCTGTAGTCAAATGATAATAACAATTTGCTGCATCCGCTAGTCAGGAATATGATCATGAAGTCTTGGTCTCAGAATAGGAAAGATCAGAGGAGGAAAGAGCTGCTGTCAGACAAGTGGGATAAATTAGTATGGAAGATTAGTCAGTGATTAATATGTTTCAAGGGTTGTTTTTATACTGTTACAATTATAGATATATACTTATCTCCCCTTCCTGGCTTGCCTCTATTTATGGACAGTAAAAAGATGAAAGGGAATAGAGAGAGAAAATGGGATTTTTCAGAATGCTGATTGTGCAATCAAGCTAAATACATGGAGAAAATTCAAACATCAGGGAAAAAAAAAAAGCAGGAAAGGAGGAAGTGAGCAGTGTACAAAAGTCAGATTCTTTATCAGAAATTGGCCTCCACCATGTTGCTTAGGGATTATTATAACTCCAGCTATTCCTCTCTCTGAAGCAAGAAATACAGCACAGCAGTAAAAAAGTTTTCTCCTGGCTGAGTGTCACGCTAGGTTCTGACATCACTAATGTATGTTATCTTCCTCGTTTGCATCATCAAGACCACCTCTGTCATTGCTTTAATAAGACATGACGGGGTCTCACTTTTTCTCCCAAAATCTTCTTCATGTTCCCATGCAGTGATCTAGTTCATGCAAATAACCTGGCTGCAAACTGTTGGGTTTTCATCTTGTTTTGTCTTCAGCTTCCTTGATCTGGCTCTTTAGAGAACAACACAAGCATTGTTATGAGCCATGTGAACAGGTAGGATTGAGCCATTGAAAGAAAATCTGTTCAGAGGAGTTACGAAGTGATTGCAAAATGACTGCCATAATGAGAAAAGGATTATGTTAGTTTGGGTTAGAAAAATACAAACATTATCGTCAGAAGTGTACCATTTTTTCTTGTGAATGTGTTGATCCAGAACAGATTATTTCATTCCAGAAAGACAACAAAAGAAATAAATCATTTTAATATATAAAAAAATACGTGTAATCAACTAATTAGATGCAAACTATACTTCTCTTTATCTCTCCCTGTACTTTGCCTTTAGCAGAGTGAATGCAGCAATAATTCTGTATTGGACATTGCCATGAAGGTGACCTTATCTCCATTTCACTGAAATTCATCCTTCAGTCAAATGAATAGAAAAAGCTGAAAATATTTCCTAACGTTGCAGAATAGCTGAACAGAGAATTACTCTTACCTGAATCAAAGAGTTGCAAAACAATTTTGGTTGGGAGGGATATATGAGAGTCATTGTGCCAGTTTGGACAAATTTGGAAGAAAAGATTCTCTGCTAGAAGGCAGGTTACAATCACCCCTCCCCCACCAAGTTTGGGGAAAAAAAATTTTCCTCAGAGGAAAGTGAAAGAGATAAAAAACTATTTATTTAACTAACACACAGGAAAAGGATAATAATGCTAGATAATAAAACCTCTCGCTGCAGAGAGAAACCTGGGAAGATTTCAGAGCCCTTCTGTAGGTGTGGTCTCTCTCCTCTTTCTCAGAGCTGAGTCAGTGTGGGCCCACCTCTGTGGCCTAGGTGGAAAATTCTTTCAGTGTGTTCTGATGTTGAAACTGTCCAGAAGAGAAAAAGGGAAAAAACTGAAGTGCCTGGAAAACAAAGTTCAAAGTTCAACTCTCCATCTCCCTCTGGAGAAAAGGAGCCAAAAGCTGGCAGGAAAGCAAGCAGGGTGCTTCCTCTGCTCTTGCTGCTGCAGCAGGAGAATGCAGAGGAGTGTGTGTCTGTGTCCTTGAACAACTGCTTTGAAAAGTTCACTCAGTTTTTTCTCTCCACCCTCTCGGGCTCAATTTAAAGGCACAGAAAGGCACCAAATTAATTTCTGGGCATAGAGCAGCAATAGGGGATACACATCATAAAGTCACCCCAGAATTGCCATTTCGTCCACTGACCTGCTAAAAGAAGGACCAGGTAGATGTCTTTTCTCTGTGTTGTGTTTAGAACATATGTCTAAGGATGCAGATTACATAACCTCTCTGGGGAACCTATTCCAATAATATAAAAGTTTTTCCTAACATTTACCTGGAATTTCCGTCAGTAGATTTTGTGTCCACAGTCTTTTGTCCTGTCACCATGAACCTTCAGGAAAAGGCAGTTTTCAGTCTCTCAATGTTTTCACATCAGACACAGATAGTAACCAGACCTCTTTTCATCCTCTCTTTTTTAGACTGAATGAACCCAGTTATCTCAACCTCGCCTGCTGTGTGCTGCAATGTCATCACACTGTCATCTTGGTGGTCCTTTGCTGCACTCATACCACACTATGTCAATATATTCTACTGAGTAGGACCAAACTGGACAAAGTAGGCCATATGAAAAATAATGATCTCCAGATTATTCTGTATACTTGGCATTATTTCCCAAATGGATTATTTCCATGTAAGAGATTTTGGCATCACTGTGGGAATTCTCTGAAATGCACTCCAAGAGTGATAAATTTTGTCAAAATAAACCAAAGCCAAAAATTAAACCAGGAAAATATTATTGTGCCACAGGATTACACATTACAGTGAGTATATATATTGAGTACATATACTGGATCTTCCATTCTGGTATCATTACTGCCATTTCAGGGGGGTCATGATGAAACATTAAAAAGCAGGGAAGAGAGCAGAAAGGATTATCAGGAGTATATAAAAGTGTGTCTCAGCTCTAGAAACCCATGGCATCTGGGACTCTTATAAATATTTTATTTCTTTGTTGTTGTTGTAAAATTCTACATGTCTTGTGTGCAAGAATGTGCATTTACATCCATCTCATTTTCCTAAAGGTTTTTCTACAGTCACTTATGAGTTTTTGCTTTACTGGGGTTTTGGTTTGGTTTGGGTTTTTTTATTGTTTTGTTTTATTTTTTGTTTGTTTGTTTTTGGTTTTTTGTTTGTTTGTTTGTTTGTTTGGGGGGGGTTGGGGTTTTTTTTGGTTTTTTTTTTTTGTTTTTTTTTTGTTTTGGTTTTTTTGGGGGTTTTTTTTGTTTGTTTGTTTTTAGTAGGTTTTTTGTTTTGCTTGTTGTTTTGGTTGGTTTGTTGGGTTTTTTGCTTTAGGGGGTGAATTTGCAGCATCTCTCAGGAGCATTAGGTTTCCTAATTTTTCCTCCTGGGTGCACAGTAGTTGCACCAATTCTGTGTAACTGAACCTGTGGCCAGGCTTTCAAGAACTCTTTCCTTCTCTGTAGTGTTTGTTTTTGTGTGGCATGATAATGCATAGCAGTACAAAGGAGTGAGACAGGACATGGTTATTCACTTTTGCTGTCACCAGGTGCTGTAAATCACTCTTAAATCACTGCTTTGAGTTCTGCAGGCATGAACCTTTTTTCTGGCAGTTCAGTTTAATTTCCCTTCTGCTTTTTATAAATAGTCTGTGAATGGAGCTTAATATTTGTCATGGATGCTTGAGTCAAATTTAAATAGAAAAATACTAAAATGAGTATCTCCTCTTCCACCCAGTTTGACTTTTCTACAGCTGGTGAAAAGCTGGTTGGGTCTGGACTAAATCACTTTCATCTGTTTCAAAGCCTTGTAAGATTTTGACATCTGTGGTGAGAGAAGTATCAAAATTAGGCAAACCAAAACAAACCTAAACCCCAGCTGCAAATTTTCAGATAGTTCTTTTTCTGTAGAGTGTCAAATTTGCTACCTCAAAGTCCAATTAGAGTTCATTTTCTATCCAGTCCTGCAGCTGGCAGAAGTTGAGTGAATTTGCCAAACAGCTAATGAAGATTTCCACTGAAATAAATGTTGTTTAAACAGACACAGTTCAATGACTTTAAATGCTGTTGCAGAGATAGGTATGGACTCCAGTTTTTACAGATTTAGTAGTTACTTGTTCTAGGGCCTTTTCTAGGTGTTTGAAAGGTTTGGCAGGCTCAGGAAGGAGTGATATTTTTGAGTGGCTGCACAGTTGTTATGAAAGGATTTAAGCTCCTACAGGAAGTCGCTATGAGACCAGACAAAAGTCAGAAATTATAAGATTAGTGGTATGTGAAATGTGTGCTGGAAAAAGGATGAGAGCACAAAAGGCACGGTATCACCTGAAGAGGCATTTTCCTTTCATTTCAGGCAAACTGAAAGGTATGAACTGCCAAGGTACAGTAAGTTTTCACTGAATCACATAAAACCCCAGATGTGTGTGTAATAAGGAGAGAAGCTTGAGTGGCTGTGAAGCACTGAGGGTCATGTCTGCACTTTATGTATTTCCTGCATAAGAGCAGAGGAAGATTCTCCTTTGCCTTCACATTTGATAAAATGTTCTGGTCTGATTTATAGGTATAAATATACAACTGAGCAAGTTTATAGATGATAATTATAGACTGTCCCTGATATTCTTGCATTTCTATGGGTACAGAAACTACTAAATTGCCACATAAAAAGAAAGAAATTTTTAATGAGAACATTTCTATATTCCTGCTATTTTCTCACCATTTTGATACACGATTGCTTTTTTTCTGATGATTTTCTATGTTTGAAATCAGTGATGGTGAGACCAGACACCAACTGCCATTAGAATTTTGGTGTTCTTCATCCTTCCTATCTTCAGTTGTCTTGTTTATTTTTATGCTGTATTTTCCTTTTGAAGGTTTTGTCTCATATTCTGTGTATTGTAACATATCATGAGGCCAGGAATAAAGCAAGGGGAGAGAAGCATTATCTGAACTCAGTGATGTTAATGTGTATCTTCTGTTGATATTTTTTCACATTTTAGGTTTCTGTGTCCCTGTTCAAAAAACTTGTGTTTGTCTGATCTTGAAGTCCAAACTACTCCAAGCCTGCATTAGATAGGAAACCAATTTAGAAATCCCATTTCCTCTAAGCACAAGCCAAAGAGCTGGATGTCTGATGAATTTTAATCACAGAAATAAGACCTGAGAGACGCAGTGTGACTTCTGAACTGTTGAATAGAAAAATAATGTGCTTAGTTAACATCAGTGTTGTTGATTCTACAAGTCCATTTGCTCAAAATTCACCTGTTCTTTTTCAAAGAAAACCTAATACATTTTTGATTTAGTGACTCATATTTTTCAGAGTCCATTTTGTGATATCCCAGGTCCTCCTGCAATCATTCTGCATTATCTTCCCATGTATATATTCTTCTTGTAGTTCTATTCCCATTTTACAGTTACGTGTGGACATAATGAACTTTATTAGTTACTCATGATAGTAGGACAATCTTTTCTAGCACATTGAATGTGTGTAACAAAGCAGCCTCTCTAAAGGAAAAAAGAACATTGTGGCTATAGGTAGTATACCCACTTTAAAAAATACCTGAAAGGTCATAAACTCAGAGCAAAAAATATTTAAATAGAAAAATAAAGATTGCAAAAATATTATAATACTGTGAGTTACTTCCCCTAAATGCATCAATCTCACGTTGATACTTTTGAATTTTTCCCTTTCTGCTGCAGGCAGTGGTACAAAGTGGTTGATAGCTACAGTTTGAGATATAGACTGACACTTTCTTCTGCAGCAGTCATGAGTGAGTTATTCCAATCTGTGCTAGCACAGCTGGAAAATTTACCTTCACAGGGCTGGAATTCCATTTCAGCCTGTCATGATACACTACACTGCGTCTGCTTCTTCATGAGCTACAGCATTGGTGCAATGTGTTCTCTCAGGTTTCTGCCATCACAAATACAGTCACTAAAGCCATCTATTAAAAGTAAGTTGAGATTGAAGTGCTTTGATATCAAAAAATAAATTATTTTGTAAAGAGTCAGATCTCTCAGGGTTAGAAAAGCTTACATAATACTATGATTTTATTTCACTTTTCTTTTCAGTTTTTACACCTGCCTTTTTGCAGTTAATTCATAATGTTCCTGGACCAGATGTGTTTTAAGATTCTCCTTCTTACTACTTGCAAATGGGCAGACTGCCTTAGCTTTTATTTTCTTTAGTTCAAGGGAAATGAAAGGGACTAAAACTTACCCTGACAATCAGTTGACATAAGGAGTATAAATATGAATTAATTAACATGGATTATTCCTTCAAGAAGTCAGCAGCAAAAAAAAAAAAAAATAAATAATTCCTAAAAAAAAAAAACAAAAAAAAAAAAAAAAAAAAAAAATGAGGCCTGGAAACTGGACCAAGCTCAAGGCCAGTATGCAAGTTAAGCTTTCAATAATTATCTCAGCTTCTAAATATGAAGCATAATTTCATTTAAACACTATCATTGCTTAAGTCCTTGAGAATTGATATTAAGAATGTGAATTCAGCTGGTAGTTTTCCTCTTTTTCTTTACTGCAAAAGTTTAAAATATTAGTTAAAACTAAAGCTATCTTCAGTATTAGAATTGATACTCAGGCATCACAAAATAATTCTTTCATTTTACCCCTCTTTTAAATGCTAAGTAGTGGAGGTGGTTGCTTTCTCTGATCCTGTAACATTCATCTCACTTCCTGTCCCAATTCACTTAGAACTTTATCTTCTAGAGTTACCTGTGATTGGTGCTGTGAAACATGTTCTGCAGTAAATCATATGTGTTCACAGCAGAATTAAGTGACAGGCACTGCTTGCATCTTGTGTGCCTTCAGCTCAATTCTCCTCTGGTCAAAATCAGTGTGTTGATCACAGAGCTGATTTTGTAATGCAGTTAAAAGCAGGAAGCATTGAAAGGAGGAGAAATAACAGCAGGGCCAGTTTTTTAGTTAGTGAAGCTAAAGCAAGCCCTGTTACATCAGCTTTTTCACCTCTTTAATGGTGAGTCTGTTGCTGTATGTGGCAGATTACAGACATGACTAACAGTTCTTATGTATTTATTGACCTTTTTCTACTTTAAATGGGCTAGCCATACATTCTGTTTGTTCGATATGAACTGAGAAGTGGGTGTTAAAATGTTATTTACAATGTCCTTCTCTGTGCATCAGGAAATGAGCTACACCATGGTGAGCATAAAGAAATACGCTTTCACTTGTGTAGGCAGGTTATGGTAGGTACTGAAGAATTTTTTGAGTTTATAAATAGGAAAATGTATTATCCTGCTGTGGAAAATGCAAACACATTCAATAGCAGAACTACCATTTACAGTTTTCACAGTTTAGAATGCCAAGGAGTGACCAGCTCTACAGTAGGAAGTCTGGGTTTTGCAGTTTGTCTCAAAGGTATTTAAAAACAAGATTTTAAAAGTTCTGAGTCCATGGAAAATTTAGAGCATTCAAAACAAGTTAGCACTGACTCGCTGGGTTTTACTGTAATAAGCCAATATCCTTTAAAGAATACAGTTTTATAATTAAAGTGATAGGTTCAGTGCTGTGGAATACTGACTGCAAAGGCTATCAACAGAGTGATACTTTTAGTGGACATTTTGGGAATGTGTGAGAGGAGAAATATCAAAGTTTTGAGACCATGAAGATGGGATTTACTTTACTTGAATATAGGTACCCAAATAATAGACTTTAAATCTCTAATCATTCTGGGAAGACAGCATCTCCAGAGAACAATCTGCAGCTCCTTTTGCCTCCATTTTTAGTGACTTTTTTCTTCATTCAAAAATCTATGGAGATAGCTCTCCTTAATTGTTTCTACATTGTCTATGCAGACATCCTAGGCCTCAAGCTTAGTCTAGACAATTAAATTGTAGATAGCGGTGTCTTGAAGATCATGTTCTTGTATTTTTAAACACTGGTCTGCCCTTCTAGAAATCAGTCCCCAAAGCCTCTCTTAATGGAAATTTATCTTCTAAGGGCCTGTAACACACAGGCTTCCTAGTCAATGGGCTGCTCTTTCTCTAGCATCGTATCTGGTTTTTGTTTGGAGCTAATGTGGGTGGACAAATACCTAACTCCTTTAGATACAAGTGGGACTGTCAGTTTGAAAGTCTGTACATATTTCAGTGTATAAAGAATACTAAGGTTTAAAACCACTCAGCTGTTTTGCAAGGAATATTTCACACAAAATGGTAAATCAATGAGTCTACAGGTAAGTACTATATCCATAGTACTGCTAGAGTACTATGCTAGAGACTGCATAGTGAGAAAATTAATTCACCTCAGGGACATCTGCACCTTCTGCCTTTTGGAAGAAGGGTTTCTAAAATTTTCTATTAATTTTCAAAATTCTAACTTACAGGAAACTTTATGCGCAGATTTGATTATGAGTAGAACCCCTGAAAAAATATGTAGAAATAAGGACATGGTGGAAGAAAAATAACCCAACCAGCTTTAAGGACTTTAAGTTGTGCTGATGAAAAGCATTGTAGAATAGGTAGGTGTTATTTTTCTCCATCGAATATGTAGGCAGTTTGTATCTTCCAACTGAAATCCCTCTTTGCACCAGGTAAATTTTCAGAGGAAGATTTCAAAGCCTGTGGACACCATTTATAAGTGCAATGCATCCTTCAATACTGTGATATATCAACTGGTCACTGAACTCAGACCTATGGATCACTCAGTGACAGAGGAGGGGGCGATGACATTTCTTCTGTATGAGTGTTCTAAGTCTTCTCCTTGACCTGCTTTTATTATTGCTGAATGAGGAATGCCTGACCTGAGTCACACTAGTCTTGTTGAAAACATGCTTGCAAAAGAGTCAGTTCTGTAATAGGAGAGAGTGTTGCCAACTTGAAAAACCACAGAAGGCACTGTAAATATTTCCATGCTCTTCACTCCCCCTATGACTCCATGTTTCTGTGCCATGGTGAAGAAATGTGTTCATCTTTGTCTAGATATGTGACCTTATTAATCAGAGTTTCCCTTGTTTTTTGAAAACATACATTCTTTTACAGGGTCTCTATAGTATACATGTACTCTGAATCTCAGCAATGGCTTTCTGAAAATGTAAGTTTTGAGTAGTGGAAAATGAAAGAAGCAGATGCTACATGTATACCTGTATCCATGCAATGAAAAAGATGTAAATGGTAAGTTTTGTATCTTCTACCCACCAGATCCTGTTTTAAACTACATGCTTTTGGGTTCAAAGCACAGCTTTAAGTTACATAAAATAAGTTAAATGTTGCTTGATAAGGTACATTTCAATGGCAGAGTGCAAACAGTAAAATTTCCTCACCCACAATCTCCATGTAACATATAAGAGTCTGGTCTACATTACCTTTGTATAGGTATTTAAGCATTAAATTGTGATGTGATCTTATCAAGCTAAAAAAAAGGAGGATCATATCAGTATTTATGAGAAAATCCACAAGTATCTGTGTGGGGTTATTTCTACTGTTTGGTGGGACATGACAGGGTATAGAAGATCTCTAGAGTTCTTGTCATGCTGGGGATATTAAGAATCTCTTGGCCCTTTATATAAGGACAGGGTGTTAGTATTTAAAAAAAAATTCCAAAGCACATAATTTCACTGTTTATTTTTACATTGCCTTGTATGTTTGGATACAGCAATTCACTTTTCATAACTAGTGGGTTACTAAATATGAGCTGGAACTGCAGAGAGTGAATGTATAACAGTGTGGTAAAATCATCTTCAATGTTCCTTCCTTCCATGTTAGAAGAAATCTGAAACCTCTTTGCTGGTAAAATGTTTTCCTGGTCTGCATCAAAAAGTCACAATAGAATTTGAGTATATTATTCTCTCAATGTACTTGTGTGCTCTCAGTTTGGGAGCACAGACACTTTTCAAAATGCCAGCCTTTTATCTTCAGATTGACCCTTATCAATCGGTGGAGTTTAAATTGTAGGTTTTGTTCCTCAAGCTGAAAAATACAGCTCATTAGATCACTACTTTCAGAATGCAAAAAAGCCTTCAGAAATTTTTTCTTTGAACAAAGACTTATACAAACATTTTCTTTTATTAAAGGTAAAGAAATAATATTTCTCATTTTTAGTTTTAAATATAAAAAAAATCTGTACAAATTCAGAGTAATATAAGTTTACAATATTTCTAGGCAGAAATACTTTTCTGTTGCACATGTTTGATACTGATTCTGTCTGATGCATTGATTTATTTCTAAAGGCTCAGTGAATACAAAAGCTTAACAGTTCATTGTAATTATAGATCAATGTGATTTACAATAAAGACTTGGCATTAGAATCTTGGCTAGCACGTAGTAACACACAATTGTGACATGCACTTATTATTCAGTTCAGTGTCTTTGTCATTTTATATTTCATACTCTAGAGAGATTTCAAAATGAAATAAAAAATGACATTAAACATGAGGTCCTTCAGCATACAATGTCATTTTGAAACTATCTAAGCAGACGAACCAAAACCAAAAAGAATGGTCTTTACAGCATGAAGCCATTATCATTTCCTTTTTTGAGTTCTACAATGAAAAGTCATGTAAGCAGCAGTAAATCCTACATGTTTGACTACACTAGCTAATTAGGAAATAATTATGCCATGGCATTTTGTCAAACTTGCTGGTGCTCCATTAATGTGCATTTTAGATTTAGTACATAGAACACAGAATTATTTCTTATCATTTGTTGCTTTTGATATGTGATGTGGTTATTTTCTACAATAAATAAATAAAACCCAGTTGATAGATGGTACAGAAAGTTTCTGTGTTTAATTAGCTTTGAAAAGGGCAGACAAATGAATTACCACAAAACTCTTCTCAGTGCTTATATCCTTTTGCTTTTGCAAAACACTGAGAAGTAGATCAAGCTGAGAGAATTTCCTGATACTTATCAGCCACCCACAGTTTCTGCCCGCCATAAGAGAAACTGCTGGCTACATTTATGTGTAAAAAGAAATGAGTGAATCCTTCTCTCTGGCTATTCATTCAGGTTAAGCTTCCCTCAGCATCTGTAGCCTTCCCTCCGGGGTTGGTATTGTAGTGACTTATTTAATTTGAAATTTTCAGAAATTATTTGTCTGACACTCCTTTACACAAACACAAATTCAGGGACAAATGGACAATAGAACTAAATAACAAAAATTGTTAGTGAATCAGAGTAATTATTCCATTTATTTAATTTGACCCTTATCAGAGCTTTTTTGGACTTTGTGTCTGCCCTTCAGATGCTCCATCTTTATATCATAAGTAACACAGAGAATGTTGTAAAGTTATAAATTTACCTTTGCTTTTTTTCCCCTGTTCTCCACTCTGATGAGACCCCACCTGGAGCACTGTGTCCAGCTCTGGGGCCCCCAGCATAAGAATGACAGGGACCTATTGGAGCAAGTTCAGAGGAGGTCACCAACATGATCAGATGGTTGGAGCACCTCTCCTATGAAGACAGCCTGAGGGAGCTGGAATTTTCAGCCTGGAGAAGGCTCCAGGAAAACCAAGCAGCAGTCTTCCAATGCCTAAATTTGGCCTACAAGAATGTTGGAGAGGGAATTTTTACAAGGCGTGTAGTGACAGGACAAATACAAGACCAGTTGCTCTCCAGGTATGGGTACCTGGAGAACAACTGGTCTTAATATAAAGTAAAATAAAGAAGGAATTAAGTGCTTAGGTAAAGAAGGAATTAAGTGCTTCAAACTCTTCCTTATCCTTTGTCACAGTGTGTCCTCCCACATCGTCCAAAGAATGAATATTCTCCTTAGACCCGCTTTCATTGATGACATAGTTACAGAAATATTTTTATTGTCTTTTATGGCACTATCCAGAAAAAGTTCTAGTTGAACTTTGGCCCCTCTAATTTTCTCTCTGCATAACCTCACAACATCCTTGCAGTCCTCATGAGTTTCCTGCCCCTTCTACCTAATGTCACAAATTCTCTTTTTTTTTCCTGAGTTCCAGACAAACTTCTCTGTTCAGCCAGGTTGGTCATCTTCACCACTGACTCATCTTAGTTAACTTTCAACAGCTCTGTTCCATTAGCTTTTTGTTTTAACATTCTGCCAAAGTAGTTCATATATTTAAGAAGCAGGCAATTCATTTTAAAATTGTAAAGCAACGAAGGAACTATTTTAATAATTTTCCTCTTTATTTAAATACTACTACAACATGTTGCTGGAAGTTTTAAATGAAATATTATTATGCATTAAGCAGCAGTTTAATTTTACAGGACATCTTCTAATTCAACATTTTAAAATTCACTATAGACTGTTATTTGAAATTACATTCCAAGAAATTATAAATTTTTATGAGTTTTTATGAGCAGCTTTCCAATAAAATTTTATCAAAGGTGGAGCCATAACATTTGAATAAGTTCTTATTATGTGTAGATAGTGCAGTGCTTGCAGTTTAACACACACAATACTTAATCTAAACTGAGAGCACTATGTATAAACATGTAATTTTACATACTTCAGATGTTTTATCTACACTTTTTAGTGTACAAATGTGTTTGTTTCTAACCTGCTTTTCTAGCAGACATTTCTATGTATATTTTTTTTTTTTTTGCCAAATTTACAGCAAAATAATTACACTTAATCATGCTAGTTAGGAATGCCAGCATTTAGGATATATATTGCTTAATCTGCTCTTTTTTAACTTGCATTACCATGTAGTGCAGATTTCCAGAAAGTGAATTAATGTATATAAAAACAGTGGAAACATGAACTGCAGCAAAGGATTTCTGTCTTCAAATCATGCTTCAGAAATTTTTAGTTTGCAAATGCTGATTTGCATCAACTGTGAGATTACACATGCAAAGGATTTCAAAAACTACAGCCCTGTTCTTGCACGTAACTCCAAAAATCTGACATAAATCTGAAAACGAGTAAGTTATTCAGCTCTTGCTGCGGAGTTTTGGAGAACAGGTAAATATACACATTTTTCATTTAACGTTCCTAGGAATCATTTTTCTGCACTAAAAAAAAAAAAAAACCAAACCTCATTGCATCTAATTTTATAGCTGTTGAATTTAAAATAGCTGGTTGGATTACCTCTGTACACAGCTGGAAAATGAAGAAACATCATGAAGAAAGGACATGCATTGGGGAATACTCTTTTTCTGTGAAGAAGTTTGTATTTTTAATGAAGACTTGCATTGTTGTATCAAACGGAAAATTCAGGAGTACCAGTCTGTAGTCAAAACAGTCATCTGAGAGGTAAATAGATGAAAAGCTGCCCTCAGAGTGGCTGCTACTGTTTTAGCTGAAATTTAAGATAGATAAAGATGATGAAGATACAGATATTAAAACCCTCTTTTTTTTTTTTTT
>VXAC01003804.1:127943-187628 GCA_013399225.1 Rhipidura dahli
TTTTTTGTATGGATCAATATCAGGAAGAATCTAGAAAGGTTATACAGGTTGACGTATCTGTGCTGGTAACTGCAATTCTAAAAGAATTGATTGTTGGTCTGACTTTGTTGGCAAGAATAGACCAAGGCAGTAGTTACTGATGATGTATTTAAGAAAGGGGGCAGGTAAATTTTACTGGAAATTGGTATTGATGGCTGTTAATTCCTGGAGAACAGGGTGAATATCCTCAGGAGCTATCTTTCTATTCCTAAGCACCCATTATAACCATTACCAGGGTTTGGTTAGAACATTAGACAAACAGCTTAGAAGAATTGTCCCAGCTACAGATTCAGACTCCTAACTTTGCATATCTCCAGCTGTCCTCATTTCAGATATGTGGTTAAGCTCCACAGGGAGTGGGGAACTAGTCAAACAGTCTAGAGCATCATTTTGATGACCTGCATCCATTTTCAGTTCTAACAGCAGTCTGGTTTTTGCCAATACTTACTGACAGATCATTTCCTGACCTCCCTGAAGCTATTATCTGTTTTTCTGTATTCTCAGGTTTTATTTGAAAGAAAGTAAATCTCTAAACATTGTGTTTGTGAAGTTTAGATGTGAATTGAATACAAGCAACACAAAAGTAAGTGAAGAAAGGAAAAAAAAGCCTCTGAGATATTACACAGCTGTCTCCAACATTCTTGAAGAAGAAAGTATAGAGAAAAAGTCATATTTAGCAGAGGTTGCCACTCTCAAATATATAATTTCTGCACCTTTAATTGGCTGATTTACATAATGGTGTGAAAAAACCGTTATTCTCTACAGGTTTTCAGGATTACAGTCTCTTGCTAATTTTCTGTAAAGAAACAATGTATAATGATGCCAAAAATTAGTACAGTTTTAACAGTATAGTCAGTTAATTTCTGTACAAGCCTTAAAAGGCAAAATATAAGGATCTTTGCAGGCCTCTAGGTATAACTAGGGAGAATCAAGCTTGTGAAGCTAACTAAAACCAAGAGGTAGTACAGTCAGATTTTGAATGGACTTAATGATGGAGCCTTGCTGTACTCCATCTTATTTCTCATCTTCTTTTCTTCTTTATACACTTACACTGTTTTTGCACAGGATACTTTGTTTTCCATGACTAGTGAAAAAGCTAGTTTGAATGCAGTAGATAGAAAAATAGAGAAATGGTAGAATAATATTTTATACCTGATTATAACATTAATAACACCTCAGAGAAAGGTGAAATATATAGGCAGGAAACAACCCAAACTGTGAAACTTTGCTCCTTCACCATGCCTACTGTAACAAGGAATATCTAGGTGCTTGTGTCAGCAAACATATTCATCCTACAGAGAAAGTTATTGCTGTCACAGTGAGGCAGCTTTTCAGTCGCAGCAAAATAAAAGTTTATCTTCTGTAGAAGTGTCTTTTGTTTGTCAGAGACAGAATTTCCTAGAATAAATGCTGCTGCCCTTCTGTTAAAGTCCATAACCACTAAATCTGTGTAACTGAGGATTCAGCGTCCTATCTCATCTCTTATCATTGGCCAGTTTTAATACCCTTTATCTCCCCAGAATATTTGTCAAGGACTTAGAAATCATCTTCAAGGTGCAATGAAATACATTGCTGAGAATCTTAAAGGAGTGAATTTTTTCCTGCACAAATAACAATGGAAGCTATTATTATTATCATCATTATTATTATTATTATTAATATTATTGATATTATTATTAATAGCAATAGTAATAATAATAATAATAACATTTGGTTAATAAGTACTCTTGGTTAATAAGTAGCAGTGGTAGTCTACAATGGTTAGGAGAATACCTATATTGCTTTAGTGGAACATGGGATATGGTGGTATTGATTCAATAAAAGAGTAGGAGCTTGTTAAAATTTCTCATTTTGACATTATTTCACCAGAATATCAGAGATGATTTTTTACCTATGGCCATTTAACATGCCCAGCTTATCAGTTTCTGATGGCCTTCTGACACTAAGATAATAGCTATGCCCTCCTACAAAAACTGGTTTTTTCTGAACCCTTTTGTTGTTTGTGCTTGAGTGTGAGTAGATGAAGTATCTCATTGTGTTAGAACTTTTGCTGAGGGCTTAGAATATTTTAGACGACAAAACATTGTTGTCATGAAAACATTTCAACATTTAAAATAGTTTAGATGACAGGGTTAGTTGGTGTCAAAAATAGAATAAAATCAGTCATGAGAAGATTTGTATCTGGATTCATCTGGTTAAGTGTGGTAAACTACATCCAAGTTGGCCATCTAGACCATGTATATTTGTTTTATCATGAAATGGGAGAAAGAACATCTTTGGTTCATCTCATCCTAAAGAAAATATCTAAAATACATAGAAGTGATATAGGCAGACTAGGACAGAATAACTGAGCTTTGAACCTAATTTCATCATTTGCCTGAACAGAAGCATAGGGTGACCCATACAGATGTAGAAGCTAAAACCCTAAAAAGCTTGAATGGGTAAGGTCAGTCTAATTCAGTCTTAAATCATAACCAAAGAACTTTTAAATCTTTCAGTCTTTTTATCTGTCAATACAGTTAATAATATTAAACAACTCACTGGCCCTGCTTGTTAATATTGTTTAATGTGCTACCCAAGAATTAGTGCCTATTGAATAGCTGGATCTGGCACTGGACTTGAAAGATCTCACAAATATAGGCTGAAGGGAAGTAAACAGAATAGAAATATCTTTCCTAGGATGTCTTATAACCCCAGGTAAATCTTTTGAGTGAACCTTACAGCACACAAGAATTGTAGAAACACAATTTGGAGGTTCAGGTAGAGTTCTAATGTTTTTAATGCTCATCAACACCTTTATTGTATTCAAATGCAGTAATAATGAGCTCTTGTACTGTTTTTCTCATGGGTAGGGTTAATTTTCGTCATAGCAGCTTGTATGGTGTTGATTTTGATTTGTGACCAAGACATTGTTGATAGCACACCAATGTTTCAGCTGTTGCTGAGCAGTGCAGGGATGGAGGTGCCCAAGAAGCTGGGGTTGGGGGGAAACCACCAAGATAGCTGACTTCCACTGACCAAACAACCTAGGGAAAGAAGGAGAGGACATTTAAAGTTATTGCATATGTCTTACCAAGTAACTAGGACCCTTGATGTAGCCCTGTTTTACTGGAAACAGCTCCACACACAACTTTTACTTCACCTGTTAATGTATCTTTATCACAATCCACAAATTTTCTCACTTTCACTTTTTATGTGTGGAGGTGAGCTGTCTACCTTGGTGTAGCACAAAATAGCTTTTAAAAGGAAGAAAGAAAAATTGGGAAAAGCAAGTATTATGTCATACAAAGCTATCTCAAGGATTTAGTTTTATTATTTTAAGAGAGAAAGAATATGCCCAGCTAAAAAAAAGTAAAATTTAGATTATATTTTTAGGGTTTTAATAGCCTATTGCTCTTGTTATTATTTTAAAAATATTTTCTTGTCTGTGATTTGTCTAATTTTCTTTTCAAAAGTTTTAGCCCACTGCAAGTGTAAAATGTAATTGTAGTGTGTATTTTTCCTAATTAAAATGAATGTTCCACTTCTCAAATTAAGTAACTATTAAAAAAATATACACACCAAACAAAATATAGTTGAGCATTCACCTGATGCAGAAATAACTCAAATCAATATTAATTTCCTTTCAGAAAATCTTAGAAGTATGTTTTAATCTTGTCATATTTTTTAGGACTGCTAAAGAAGCCAGACTGGGATGGAAAGCTCACTACCACAGTCTGTATAAAGAGAATAAGGATGAGCGTGCTGAATTTAGGATTTAAAGGACACTCAGTGTGATTATCTCTTCTATAGTCTGCTGGGTCTTGTCTGAAATCTACAACTACAATTAAATATTCTCCCACCAAGGGTTACTATAGTGGCATGGATATGGTCCATTCTCTTTCTGGAATACCCTGACATGGCAAGGTAGCCAGAGTTACAATTTTTGTGCTAATAGCATTTTAAAACTGGTCTAGAAGATGAAGAATTAGGGTTGCTTGACTCTGTGTTAAAGGTTTGCATTGCTAGAAGGGTTTTACTGCACTTCTTAAAGGATTCACAATCTAATTAAGTCTTGGAATAAACCATTTGGTAAAACTATTGTCTTCATTTCAGCCTAGAAGGAACCTAAGGTCATTATAATCTATTGGAATGATGATGCTGGGATGAATTAACATTTATTTAATGGACAACCACACTCTAAAAGAAGGTCACAGGGTAACCTCATTGCTTAGCACTGAGACAAGAGCAATGTAGAGGGTAAAGGGAGAGCTGTACTCAAGTCTGCATGTGTTAGAAGAGGTCTAGCAGTCTGATCAAGTACAAAGTCCTGAATTTAGTACTTGAAATAATCTGTATAATACTCACAGATATTTTTACATTAATGAAATTACAACCTGGAAAGTCTGGCCTTGCTACTTTGAAAAGCTTCCTAAGTTGCTGATAATAAAATCACATCATCAGAATTTTTTTCCTACATAAATAAGGATTAGATACTCTAGAGAAAACAGCAAAAGTATGCAATACAACTTTGGGATATGTTTATTTAAAAATTCTAGTTACATTAAATTTGTGCTTTAGTTATCATTAAAAATGTAGACTGAAACATGCCAGGAGCATAAAGCAAAGTAAGAAATCATATTGAGGAGATCTTGTAAACAGTGTAAGTAGTATTGCAATGTCAGTTATACTTTAATCACAATTGAATACAACTTTCTGATATTATCCTCAATAGGAGAGAAAAAGGAGTAAGTCAAATAATTCCATGTATCTTTACACACAGAGAGACATGATCACAGACTTACCTGACTCCTGATAGAGCCATCACCTGGCAGATAAGAAATTTGGTTTTGCAAATCTTCCTCTGAGGAGAGCTTTTTTTCTCTGTAGTTGACTGCTATGGAAAACTAGGTGGCAGTTGTAGGCATTGATTAATTTAAGTCTTTATTTGGTATATTTGTGCCACAGTACCAAGTTAGTATCATTGAGTAGCATTTACGTTTAATTTTTACAAAAAGGTATACCTCAGTTACGGCTTCTCCTGCAAAGGCCTGAACAACATATTGCAAAATATCAGTGCCTAGGAAAACCAGGCAGCAACCACGCTTCAGGTCTTAGATTCCATTTTCTAATTTAGGCAGTTCAATCTTGTTCAGTCTTGCTTTTGATAACTGATTTTTCATTTTAATCTAAGCCATCATCTTTTAATTGGTCTCTGTTTCTTTCTTCTTTGGAGTGGAGAAACATCAAATTCTGAGTAAAAACTGATTACATGATTCTGTCTTTGACTGGGTGCAAAGACAGTCATCTCGCAGAGCACAGAAGAGAAAATTCATAGATTTTTAAAATTTTTTTCTTTTTGCTAAGTGCATTTCCTTCTGCTATCCCTCCTTTTTCATAATATCACGTTTTGCTGATGCATAATGTGCTATTTAATGCACTGTGGGCAAATTATTCCTAAAACGAAACAGCGTAATCTCCACTCAACCATGAAAAGAAAATAAGATTGATGTACTTTAACTGAATTACGTGAATGAAGGTCAGAGTACAGTTTTGATGCCTTTGTGTCATATTGGTATGAAAGGTAAATCTTATGGCTGCTGGGAAATCTGACAATGTTTCATTAACCATTCAAGCCCTTGGAATCTCAGCTCCCAGGGATAAATGTGTACACTGAGTGTTTCCAAACTACTTCTTAATACAAGGGGTTGGATTAGATACATGGAGTAATACAGATGTAAAAGGACAGGGACTATTTTTGCATGTCTAATAGTCCATCCTGGATATCTTTAAATTTCTACACATTGCAAAAGGAAAAACAGTATGAAGGTATGCTTTCAAATCAGACAACACTAGGGAGCTATATTGCTTTTCCCAAAGGTTTATTTCTTAAACCTCATGAAAATTTTTAAGTCTTATCATGTTGTTTCTGTGTACTATTTGAATTAAGAGCTGCATGATAAGATATTGTGGTGAGGTTTTGAGGGAAATAAGGCAATACACTTAGGAACAACTTGAAATCATGAAAGATTTTGGCCTAGTGGTAATGGCTGAGCCACAAAAAATGCTAGTTATGCCTTTTTTCTTGAATTTTATTATGCACTTTTCTGATCGCTGTCATTGTAAGCAAGATGAGCATGTCAATGGTGAGTTAAAATTACCTGAAAGCATCTCTAATTTACATCAGATGACAAAATATCTAAAAAAAGGAAACTAAGATGGAAGATTGTGATCATGCAGTTTCCTGTTCTGCAGCAACAGTAGTGAGAAAAAGTGTTATAATCCATGAGTCCTGATACTGGTGTTTTAAGTCACAAAAACATATCCACCTACTCAAGTATACTTCTTTGCTATGAGGCACAGCTTATCAGAGGAATCTGAGTGATTCATTTGGAAATATGTAATTCAATGATACAGGTGGTTCCTCTACAGACTAGATTGGTTAAAAAGTAAGGTTGACTTTCTCAGAATTTCTTTAGTAGAGGAAATTCTGTCAAGGTCAAAGGATTGAAGCATAAGGGTTGTGGTTGTACAGATGACTACATGCTTTTCCAAGAATAAATACAAAAGATTAAGAAGCAGAACCTAACTGGAAGGCCAGATATTTTCTTTCTATAACCCAAGATTTTTTTTTTCTTCAGATCCTGAACACATGGAACTTCTAAAGAAGTAGAAATACGTGTGTTAGTGCAACTGCTTAATTCTTAAGTAAATAAATAATCCAATTAGAATAATTCCTTGAAGTTTACTTTAAATCTAGCTGGTAAAATAACCAGGAGTTATACACTTAATTTTCTCCTTTTTTTAAAAAGAATGTTAGTGGAATTAAATGACCTGAAACTTCTTCTTCCATCCTTCTTTTTTTTTTTCCTGTCATTGTAAGAAAAAAATTAAATGACAAATGAAAGTATTTGAATACATTAGCTATAATTTCATAAAATTAACAAACTCTACTGTCACATATTATTTTGTAACTGTTTATAACATATCCATTTTCAACATGTTTGAGATAAAATCCATATGTATGTTATTGTACTATACTGCATTTTTCTCCCCAGTTGATATTTATATTCTGCATTTGAAAGGCTTGAATACTTTATTCAGTCACCAATATTTGAATTTGAAATTAAGTTGAATTTGTCATCTGTGATGATAAAAACCCTAAAGATAAACATCAAAAATGTTTTCATTCTCTGTGTGTGTTACTTTGAAAACTCCAGAAGACATTATTTTAGAGTATTAGAAAATATTTTATGCAGCTTTTCAAAATTTACTTGTATTTTGACATGCAAAATATGATTTCAGCACTAGAGTTTCTGAATAACACAGTTGTCCTCTTTGCTGTTTGCATTTAAAAAGGATAATCACAATGGTACTTATCAGGTTTGCTGTGAATTATAATGCTTTTGCACCCATCACTAATCACCAAACCTGCAGCTCACCATAAAATGGAACTTTAGAGATTGGATTGCTGCTGCAACTTCCATTGGTGGTTTTTATATTTTAATATGCCACTCCATTATAGTTAGTTCCTCATGTTGAAGTCATTAGGTATTTCTGTGAAGTAGCATATCTTTATCTCTGTTGCTGAACAGCAATTATTTCAAACAGTTTGGGTTGCTATTAAGTGAAGACAATTTTTAAACTGTCTTAATTTTCTATGTGCCAAAGTCTATATGCCTGTTCAGCTTTTTTTTTTTGCCTTCCTACTCTTTGATCTTCTTTTTTTCCCTCTGTACTTCATTTTGTTAAAGTGGCTGACAGGTAGTAGAGCTGGCTTTTCATTTTAAGTGCTCATGAACACAGTTAATTCAAAGATTTATTGTCTTGGGAAAAAGGCAATGGTTGACATTCCAAGTTTCTTTTAGGTAAGAAGTCCACAATTTCAGCCACATGCCTGCCTTCCCTCCTTCTCTCACTCCCTCCCCTTGTGCTGCTTTGGGTTCTGTACTAGGAATCTAATTTGTGGAAACCAGGGTTTGGACAGTACAGGACTAGTGGAACCTGGAATATTTAGTGATCTGCAAACAATGCCAAATCTCTAACTTCACGTTCACTCAGGAGTTTAGAAAAGGCTGCTGTGCTTGTAACAATCAAGCATTGCTTAGCTAGATTGCATTGCAGGTTTTATGTCTGCAACTAGCAAATTCCCCTAAAGTAAACTGCAAATTCATTGGGCATTAAATGGGCTTTTTTTTTCCTACCACTGATTTCATGGATAAAAATTAGTTTTTACTTTGCTTGAGCTCCAGTGAGTCACATCTGTCCTAAATTTTCATATATACTATAAAGCATGAATGTAACTTCTCTTCTGTAAATGCTCAGGACTGTTTAACAGAATTGCTCCCCTAATTTGAATTTTACTCCTGTAGCAAAAGGAGCAGTGTAATTATAAAGTACCATGTAAGAGGGAATGTTGAGTAAAGGTACCCACAGAGCTGTGGGGTTTGGCCTTGTGACCAGCCTAAGCAGAATGTCTTGACTGCGTGACTCAGCTGTAAGCAGCAGATACATCCATCAGCCTCATGAGAGGTGCACGCTTCAGCTTTGCCACTTCATCTGCTCCTGCCTACAACGTCTTTGGAACACACTGGGGCACACTGACATTTTCACAGACAAGTAGTATTTATAACTGATTTGCTTGTTTAGTAGCAAATGTTATGTCTAAAGAAATGGTATTTAAATGGTCTTTGTTAACTGGATAGGAACCTTCCAGGTGATCCTTGACTTCACCTACTTCTCCTGTCTCAACACTTTGTGAACTTTTAAAGAGAAAAATTAAGAGATCATTTTTATAGCAAAAGAGACTCACTATTGATATCAACATAATAAAATAAATACTAAAAAACTCTTCAATTTCAATTTGGAAGAGTGATTAAAGTGAGCAACTTTATTTAATTGCATTGCAGTCTTTTACACTGTAATCCCCTGAGTATGTATATGCATATGCTTTTCCTGAAGACTGAAACTCTTGATTTTTCACTGCCATTATAGAAGATTGAAATATTCCAGCTTGCTTAGAACAATCATTATTTGCATTATCTTTTTTTCCTGAAATTTGTAGCTTTAAACAAATTTTATTATGCAAAGTGCAAGTAACCAAGCAACCCCAATTCTTCTTATTTTTTGACTTTCTTACTTTTGTAAGAAGTTCCTAAGATTTCTAATGTCTCATATTATTCTTGCTACATCAGCATCTTTCCTTCAGTTCCCTAACTACAAGCAACTTCTTTTCCATCACTGTGTTTTGTCTCCAAGGACAGACTGTGGCTAGTGGTTTGTCTCCTTAGCTGGAAGAAAATTGCATTATCTCCTTCTGTCTCTACTTATGATCTGTTTCTCCATTTATGCTGATTGTACACAATTTCTGTTTCTGCCTGTTTCCCTTCTTTTCTCCCTGTCTATTTACACAGCTCACCTTCTTCAGTAAATTTGATAACCTTTTAGTCATTGTTCAATCAGGTTGGTTAAGCACAATGTTTCTGAGAGCAAGTGGCGGAGGGGAACAACTGCTGTTTGCCGAGTTCATAACATGCCAGGCATGAGTGAATCAGCAAAATAATCCGATTCATTGTGGTCCAGAAACTATTGAAAACACCTTATGAACAGTCATCCCTTAACTATGCTCTTCGAGTCATTTCTTTGCTGCTTGTTCCTGCTTAATGGATCAGTGACCCCTCCAGCTGTCCTTACTGTGTTGCAATACTACTGCCTTTGGGAAGTGCTGCACTGTGAGACAACCTGAGCTATCTTTCATCAAGGTGAGGTGCTCCAAAATAAATTTTGGAAGTGACACAAAGTTAACTTCCATCTTTCTTCAGTGTACAGTTCATGCAGTCTGTCCAACCGAGGCATTTGTGGACCATCATGTATGACCAGAAGCATTACTTTATCATTATCCATCATTGCATTTGTCTGTCTCAGCTGTTTATCCACTGACAGGCAGTGTAATGCCTGCGACATCCTGAACACCACATCCCTAATTGTTCAGAGAGAGCAATCATATGCATCAGCAATGTACAAGATGTCCTTGCATCTGCACTGACCTACATCCAGTTTTCAAATTCCTGCCATGGTTTTGTAGCTCTTGATGCCACTGACGAGGACAGAATATTGACCCCCGACAGTAAAAACACACTTGCTTAAGATCAACTTTTATGACTTGGAGTTATCTGAACTAAAAATAAGGCATAAAGTGCTGTGCAGTTTAGTAGTCAAAAGAACACACCCCTGAAGGAGTTCAATATCCTCATGAAGGCCAGTGGGCAAACAGATACAGATCTAGAAGACTATATGATCTGCAAATTCGTGATAGTTTTCAAACTATTTTATGCCTACTGGCATCATCTCCTTGTATAAGAGGAAGGTTTCAGTTACTCCATGGCCCATAAAATAATGTTCTTTCTGTTGCTCTGTTCAATGAATTCTTGCAACATAGCATCCACTGTTCCCCACAGATACCTGCTACTTTAAGAAACCCAATTAGCAAAGATAAAATATGTTACCAAAAGTTTGGCCAATGTGAACTGAGTAGTGTTACACCAAAAGTCTTCAAGACCCTTACTAGAGTTCTGTGTGTGTTCCCACTCCCAAACTACAGAGGAAGCCACCAGAATCCCAAACATTCCAACACATGCAAATATGGTTTGGTTTTTTTCCCTAGGTGTTATTCTCTTAGAGAAGGAAAAAATTAAAGGTTCTAAAGGTTTTTATGAGACAAATAATGATACAAATGACATTCCCACACTGTCACTAGATCATAAATTGAGAATCAATTTTGGCTGTATTTTATCAATATTGTGTCACTGAAGAACTGTCATTTCTTTAACAGCTTTGTTTTAATGCAGAATTGATTTAATTTTGTTTTAATGGAAATGGAATGCAAAAAAAAAAAAAATTCCAATCTAGTACACTGGACAGGAAAAAAAAGGAAGAAAAGAAAAAAAAGGATAAAAAATTTATAAAAATTATTTTCCAAATTACAATTTCCCTGATTGTTAAGAGTTTTCTCAATTTTAATTACTATGATTGAAATAATTTTTATATTTACATAAAATTATTGCATTATATAGTACTAATATTTTGTGTCAAAAAGAAGGTCTGCATTTGCTTTCTAAGTTTTAGAATTTGTTTCTCAGAGACAGCTCCAATCGTAACTTCCATGCACAAATGTTGCAAAAATGCAATTTTTTGAAAAACATTCTTTAGCACACATTACAAAATACAGAAAACCAAAATTTTTTACAGAAAAAATGATTTTCTAGTTTCAGACTCATATTGAGTTTTGAGCAAAATATTAATTTCATCTTAAAAGGGAAAAATTATTCAGTATATTAAGACATGTGGGAATTACATATTATGTTACATTTATGACCTTTATTATCTTTTTTTGGAATACAACTAAGTACAATTCTTTGAAATAATCCAAGCAAATTGTATGAAAACTTATGATATAAACATCCTTACACTGTATGAACTAATTTCATCTCCTGATGTATGTTCTGTGACATGATTTTGAATACAGTATCTATTACAATGAAAATTTCTGGATTATTAAAAAGAAAATTCTCTCAGGGTCGTTACAATTCTGTCTCTGTTTAAGCACATTTTAGGCCTCAAGAAATGGTGTCTTCAAATATAGCTTAAAGGTAACTGGACATTCAGTGTCAGTCATTCACTGGATAACTAAGGTATCAGTAGTGGCAGATGGTTTGTGGGACAGATTCTTAGCTTATGTAGATTTATGAGAATGCATTAACATCAGCAGAGTGACATTGATTTATGTTGTCTGTAAAATATTATTTCTTCCTTTGCAGAGTCTTACTCTGTTGGAAATGTATTGAGATGTCTGTTCATCACAACAGTAAATTAAGTAAAGGGAAACATGTTTGCATGCGTCTATTCTGTGACAATTATAATGTTTTCACTTCCTAGAAGTGCCCAGTAAATTACAAAAATGTTTCTCCTGAGCACAATAAAGAATAAATTTTGCCAAGGAAGACATTACATTCTAGCAGCACACTAGGTATCAATTAAACCTCAAATGCCAATCTGTAAGTAGCTGCCGAAATGAAGAATTAGGTATACGAAATGACAAGGTGAACGGAAGAGCTGCTCTGATTCAGTATTGGCAGGGTTTATACACTACCAAAAATCTTCTGGCTTCTTTCACACTACCAAAAATCTTCTGGCTTCTTTCATACAACTGAAGGTATTACCATCAGTTTAAAGATTGATCAGCACTTTCCCACGGTGCAACAAAATCTTTTGCTCTGTTTCCTGTCCCCTGAACAAGGTGGCTTTGGTTTGCCAAAGTAGCAGATCCCAACACTTCTGAGCCTTTTAACCTCTATTCGTGCTGATGATTACATTTGCAATTCATGCCATGTGGGTTGTGGATGCTATTTATATACACCTGTATGGGGAAAGAAAAAAAATTGGGAAGGAAAGGTTAAAATTAAAAATTAATCTGTTTAATTCCTCCCGAAAGAACCAACTATCCAGTTTTTAAAGCATGTGATATCTTTCAAAACATGTTGAGCAACTAGAGCCACTGTGTCTCATATCTCTGCATTTGGATAACCCTGCTGTGAGAGGTGAGCTGTGCAGAGGGTGATGCAGCTCCTGCAGTCCATTCTACCGATAGGCTCTGAAACGGGACACCCTGTCAGGATTTCTATGTCAGGGAAAACATTTTTTGCAGGTGTTTAGCGAATTAAGGATATTAACAGGAACCACCTAATCTTCAGTGAACAGGAGTAACTTCTTTGTGACAACAAAATCCCATTCTTGGTAAAAGATGTTCTTGGAGACAAAACAGAAGTAAAGGATAAAAAAAAAAAAAGATAATTTCTTTTCTTGAGCAGTTCTGTTACTTCTCTTTGACTTCTGCAGTCCTTATAAACTGATCTGAAAAGGATAAAGATAAACCAGTCCTTTGCAACTCATGAGGCTTAAAAGCAAGTGTTTTGGGGAGATATAACACTTTATTGGCAAAGCAGCCTTTCAGAGACATGGTGAGGGCCATATGCCTCTAGCCAAGTTCTATTCCAAAGTCATCAATAACTTATTTTTGCTTGTCATTAATGGAAAGATCACTTGAGTAGTACAGTAGAACTACCCCTGAGAAGGGAAAGAAAAATAATATAGGCAGACCAAGCAGGATGAAGGTTTTTTATAAACTGTTAGCTGAGATTGTGTCTTTTCATTTTTAAACCCAGAATGTCTTCTATGAAAAGAAAAATAACAGTACTTAGCATACTGTTATACTAAATAGATGTGATGGCAAGGAAACAGGAAACTAAGTTTATCAACTTCTTATCTTACAAGTGATCTGAGTCAAATTAGGATATCTGTATTTCCTGAATTGTTACTAAGAGTTCTGCAGAGTTTCTAGAGGTCCTTCTGGCTGAGAGGCTCCTGGTAGGGACAGATAGTTGTTGAGTTCTATCAGTCCTAAAGCCATGTCTCTGAAGAGCAGTGAAGCTCCATTATGTAATCCATACCAAACCTATGGATGTTTGTATCTGAGCCAGGAACATTAAATAAAATGCAAGACTTGCACCAGTACTTTCTGCAGTAACAAAATAGACAGGCATATATATTAATCTAATTTTATCTTCTTCTGACAAAGACTAAAAGGGGAACACAAAATAACCTCCCTTTCTTTCTGGAAGAACTCCCAGCTGACAATAGCTCTAAAGGAGAGAGGCTGGCTTAAACCAAATCCACAGAGAGGGAAGGATTTCTTACATTTCTCTTGCATTTCACTGAAGCCCAGACCAAAGAAAGAAATATTAAAGGTTATATTTCATTTTGCTGCAGAGGCATTTCTTAAGTTAGCAGAACATGAGTAAAGGTGGCCTGTTGAGATTTGACATGACAACCAGTGTCATCTTGTTGAGGTACAGCTCATAGAGCAGATGTCCATTTACAGCACAGTACAAAATCTTTAATGCTTTTAAAAAGTAGAGCTTTTAAAAAATGTTTGGGATTTTTATAAAGCATCCTTTTTAATTTTTGGAGACAAAAACTACCATACTTTATGCCTGCAACTACTCCAGTGCAATGCCCTCCTTCCCATCCCAGTGTGATTATTCTTTGGGAAGTCACAAATGAATAATAATATATAATTTCCTTTCAAGTTAATGGAACAACAAAGAAAACCCAGACCTCTGGCTTTTTAATAATGATTGTGAATTTCACAAAAGGTAATAATTAGTTGCAAGAAGAACTTTGTGTTTTTTGCAAGAGTAACAAGTCACTTCTTCACAATCTCAATGCTTTCATTATTTTTAAAGCAATAATATATAATTTAATTAAATAAATATTTAATTGACATAAGTAAGGAAGCTTGACTTACACTGAGGAAGAGAATAGTTTTAAATGCTTTGATACTTCCAAAGTTTTCATTTATTCTATTCAGTCTATTATATAATAGTAAAAATATGGATTGATTTCTTCATTACTAATTGGGAATAATTCTTTCTTTCCAGGCTAAGATGTGTAGTTCTAAACTTGGAGACACATCAGACACAGAAGTTTGGCAAATTTCTCTTTATTCTGTTTTTGAAAGAGTAATTCACAAAGTAAAGTCTCTTATCTTAACGTCTCTTTGACCTTATTTAAGAATTTGCTTATGCCTCATTGGCTTTAATACGAAAGAAAAGAGCATAAATCCCAGCATGTGCTTCTATACATTTCTGAATCATGGCCAAGATGGCAGAATAACTAAAGGTAAAATCTATTAATCCATGTACATAATACTTTATTTGAGTCTCATACTGCAAGGACAATGTGTCCTTTATTCCATACAGTTGGGGTCTACCACATCCTTCCTGGTTAATTGATCGTCATGGGATTAAATAGAAAAGGATGTGAGTTAATAATGCCAAACATATACATAAGCAGAAAGGCTTCAAATTCCAATTGACTCTAAATGGTATGTAATTGAGGGTTTTATGCCTTAGAAAATGTCCCCCATTGTAATATTTCAGCTTGCTAGCTAGAAGTGATTGTGGTTTCAGGTGATTAGGAAAGCTGAAGATGTGTTTTTTGAAGTGGAAAGGTATGGACAGTACTTATTCTGTTAAGTAGAAATAGAGTTATCTGCCATTAAATTGTGGAATATAGAAGCAGCTAGGACAAAAAATCAGGTACAACTAGAATAGATAGTATCATTTGTATAAAACACTGGACATCAAATCTTAGTTTGAAAAGCACATAATGAAATTTAAAATTACTTGTTTCAAATCTTTTTAAAATGGGACAGTCCCATAACATTAGACATCTAAATATCTCAGTATAGAGCTTCAGGTTATTACTAGCTGTTTGCTATTGCAGCATCCATATACTTTTTAAAAATACTTGTTTATTAAAAATTATATATCACATCTTCAAAAATATTGCTGGTATCACTGATTGCCACAATGAAAATTACATCACAGATTTGAGTTAGTTTATATCATTCATAAAATCCATTGGATGGCACACAAACTGCCTAGAAATTGATCCTCATACTAACAAAAACTCCAAGAACACAATATTTAAATATGTATTCTCTGTGATTTCATGACCTTGTGTTGTATTGTAAGGCCTACATCATTAAACTGCAGAAACCTATGAAAACCTGGAAAAATAATAAAAAATAATAAAAAATACCTTGAAACCATCTTTAATTTCATGTTAACATTTGAGAAATTAGAAAATGAAAGATGTTAAGTACCCGTAGTCCATCTTTGCAATCAAGGAAAATGTCCCCATTTACAGAATCACAGAATGTTTTAGGTCATCTAATTCCAACTCTCCTGTCATGACCAGGGACTCTTTCCACTAGGCTGGGTTCAATGCCACATCCAAACTGTCCTTGGACACTTCCATGGATGGGGTAACCACAGCTTCTCTTAAATGGAATGAAAATAGCAATAAAAATGGGAGGTGAATAGCACAGCCAGGCAACAAAACAAAAATATTTGAACCATCTCTATATTCTTAACAAATCCTCACTTTGACTTTTTAATCAGATTTTTTTCCTTGGGTTTTTCATTTCAGGCAAAATATTGAGTACCTTTTTTCCTTATTTAGGAAGATGCTTTCTCACAGGTGATCTGAGCATCAGGAGCAGCAGCAGTTGCTAAACAAACTTTTTTTTCCATGAACAACAGAGTAAACAGCCTCATAATATCCGCATGAGCTCTCAGTTCATGACTTTATGGTTACCTTGGGGCTGCAGCAATTAAAATATGATATTTACTTAAAAAGAAAAATGTCAGGCTCTTTCAGTTCTCAGAACTATGAGTTGGTTTTGTATTTTAACTACTCCTTTTTGCTATGGGACCATCTGTAAGCTGAATATTATTAACTTGAATATAATAAGAAAATTATATTATTCAATTCATTGAGTGGGCGGTCTAAAGACTCCATCAAGTTGGTGAGGATGTCTTTAGAGAACCTGGAGGCACAAGTCAGAATATAAAATCAACGTGCTTAGAAAGAGATCTTATTCAAAGCTGAGATCTTTTTAGAGACCTCTTTCTTACTCTGTATTAATTTCTTATAAAATATTCATGTGTTGAAAAATCTGGACTTGCAGTGTGGAAGGAAATGCCTTGTATTTGTGTCTTCCTTCTATTGTACTTCTTTCACTTTCCAAGAATGAAAGCTCTGAATGATGACTGGAATATGTCCAGTAGAAAATAAAGTACAAAACAATAGGAGACTTTTGTTACTGTTTAGCTAATTAATATTTGTCTATTCTTGCCCTGAAAGCAAGGCACTTTAAAGATACATGAAACAATGGAAGTACTGCATGTCCTCCTTCTTTCTCCAAGTCTACTCTATAGTGCTGTGAAATTTATTCAAGTAATAGACTTGAGCTTCGACCTGTATAATTCCAGATCATGACATTAACAAAAAATGAATTTATTGATTAATTAATAATTAATAACCACATGTGGCTAATATATTAGTGCAAATTTAATGCATAAAAATATTCTGCAACCTTGCAGACTGAGATATTTATGTCTGAATGATTGACTTTTTGGACACAGATCTTTCTGACTCTATGA
The DNA here is from genome assembly GCA_013399225.1 of Rhipidura dahli. Taxonomy (NCBI): domain Eukaryota; kingdom Metazoa; phylum Chordata; class Aves; order Passeriformes; family Rhipiduridae; genus Rhipidura; species Rhipidura dahli. Next base: position 145,028 of record VXAC01003804.1, read on the forward strand.
TTTAGCTCTGCATGTTTACATACATCCAGGCAAAATCACAGTGAGACTCTCAGTGACTGGGTGATATCTACAGAGGTGCAAAAGTCAGGTAAAGCAAGGACTTGAACCTGACTTTCTCTTAGGTGACTCTTGCACCATATTGGGATACCAGCTAAGGTATCTCATGTATTCACAGAAAAATATGTTATTAAAATGACATGTTTCCCTTAAAAACCTTTTGCCTAATAATCCATAATGTGTCTTTACTTTTTTCCTACTCACATAACAACTTAAAGATGAGTGAAAAAATCCTCATAATAGAACTGAACAAAATATCTTGTTCTACTCATTCTAATTAGAAAAAACACAAAATTTTTTAAAGTAAATTAATTTTTTCTTTTTAAGAAATAAATATCTCATGAATTATTTTGTCTTTTTTAATAGCTTAATGAAAGAAATAACTCTTGTTCATCTGCTACCTACATCCTATTTACATCATCTATCCTAGTTAATAACGTGGTCAGTCCCTTGCACATGATTGTTTTGCCTTCCTGTGAGGCAATGAAATTACTCTTTTTTTTACAAAATATAGAGGTGAGTGCTTTGTTGCCTGAAGACACATGGAAGAGGAATAATTTCAGTCTGTTCTGGGGGAAAGCACCTAGAAAAGTTATCATGTGTGATAGGTCTGGAAGCTGAACTTAATATCTAACTTTTATTTTTCTTTGCTGAAAAAGAGAAAACAGCTGTCAATTTCTCTGATTTCTGCACTAAGAGAGTCAGTTCTGTTCAAAAGAAAAATTATGGGAGAAGACAAAAGTTCAAGCCACTGCAAAACTACATTTCTTGTGAGGATGGCTTCAGGTCTTTGAAACTCTTCTGGGATTATTGTAGATCTTGGACATTACAACATTTAGACAGAGCAGATTCTAATGTGTAGAGAGCAGATCTAATATGGGGAAGGAGAAAGTATATCAAACTTGCATAGCAGGAAAGTATCTCATCATAATTTTTTTTCATAGCTGTCCATTTTACACAGTATTTCTGTGTAAGCAGTTTGGGATGATCCAACCCTCAGTATATGCTGTAGTATACACTGCTGTAATAAAAAAAGCGATTTATGTTAAGGGCTTTTGTGCTTTTTTAAAAAAGTTTCCTTCCTTTTTATTTTCCTTTTGCAATATCAGAAGTAAGTGCTCTCTACTTCTAATATTTTTTTCATTAATTACCTGGCTGATGGACTGCAGCCAGTTCCACAGCTCGCTGAGCAGCCTAATATTAATATCATGTAGCTTTGTCACTTTACTCAAATGCTATACAGCTTCTATTGTATAAATAAACAGCAACTCAGTAATGAGAAAAAGCCTCTATGTCTTTTTGCCAGTGGGTTTTTCAGGGAGAGAAAGAACTGAATTTAAAATGTTTTATGTGTGCTAAGGACAGAAGAATTAAAAAAAAAAAAAAAAAAAAAAAAGGTGGACTGGTGAGTCCTGTATGTGAAAGTACTCTTGCAATCAAGGAAATTGAACAAGACAGCTGGATGAGACACATTTTAAGCTTACATGACCAGAAAAAAAATTGATGAAAACAAAAAGGAAGATTTTCTTTTTAATGGGGAAGATTTCTGAAGAAAATGTGAATAAAGCAAGATGGCAGGGGCTGGACCACATAACATATGGGCAGAGACTAAGGGAGCTCCATTTGTTTAGGTGGAAAACCAAAGAGGTGGATCTAATTACAGTCTTCAGGTATTTAATGGGAGATTACAGAAAAAAATGAAGCCTGACTATTTGCAGGTACTCAGTGAAAGGATTGGAGGGGTTCGGTCATAAGTTTTTGTGAAGCAAATTCTGCTTGCATGGAATGAAAAGAAAATAACAAGAGCTTCCTATACAGGCTACAGGGCCTTTGTCTTAAGTGGAAATGGTCCTGAGCAAGATCCAACTTTGAAGCTACCCTTCCTTTGAAAAGAAGGTCACCTAGTTTGTAGGTGATATCCAAAGGTCTCTTCTATAATAAAATATTCTATGATTTTATAACATGAGACAGGTTTAGTTCTGTGGATTTAGCTTTTTTATCTTTTATTTGTTCTGTTTCTTTGTTTCTTTACTTGAAAATAACCAATCACACCCAGTCTGAAAAAATAATGATTTTAAGATTGAGAAAGAATTTTAAAAAGTACGTATCAATTTTCCCCAGGCTCACTAATTTTTATGAGGTCATTACTTGCATTTGAGCTTTGTGTGTACTTCCTGAACTTGTTGAAAGGGCACCTGGTGAGCAGCTTGTGTCTGAGCAGCTATGACTGAGCCCACAGAGACCATCTATATTTCCTGACTGAAGTTTAATGAAACAATACTTTGCCACTGAAAGGACCATTAGGTTTGAACAGCTCTGTTCAGGATATGGAGTTGCTGGAGTTGTAGTATGGAAATTCCCCCATGGAAAAGTGAAAGTGGGAAAAGACTCCATTTTCTGTTTGGAAAGCTCAAAAGACCATGATGCAATAGTCAGTGGAGATACCTAGTAGAATTGTCTGGTGTAAAGTGCAAAACACAAAGAGCTGAGACCGGTGTTCCTATGGGCAATGGGAACACTGAGACTGTAATCACCAGTTTTTTCCCCAGTCTGTAACTTCTTTCAGGAATAAAGTGTAATTTTGTGTTTCTTTATTTCACAGTCAATTTCTTCGGAATGGTCTTGTCTGAAGGGAACATGTTAAGCCACTGGAACTTTGGAAATGTTGCACATCTTGACAGTACACTGCTCTAAGGGGTATAGATACATTACACACACACACACAGAGACTGACAGGCAGAGACACACATCTGATATACATGTAGTGTGTGTATCTATATATGTATATGTATGTATATTTATACATACATACATCTCTATAGTATACTCTGCTAAAAAAACCCTGATGTGTGAGAGCAATCCTCTGCACATTATTAACCACAGATGTCATAGAAGCACATGGTCCCACCCTTTGACAGACTAATTGCAGGATAAATCTTATTCAGAAAACATGGATAGACTGAGACATACTACTTCCCAGATAGCTAACAGAGCTCTCAGCTGCTGGACCATGTTATTATTAGGAACAAGAACATCCATAGTGATTAGCAAGGCAGTGAAAATGTTTATCAGTAATAAACCAATACACTAATCAGCTAAAGTTTTGTTGTATTGTTTTTGCATTTGTGGATAGACAGAACATACTGATGAGACTTTCTACAGTTCAACCTCTATTTTTTTTTTTTTTTCAAGTTTGGGCAGCAAATTCTTCAAATATTTCTATATTTGACTCTCAAATCAAAAGTTTCAAGATCAGAGCTATGGCCTGTACATACATACATAAACACTATGAAGCAGACTTACAGAGCCAGAACTTTCTGTTCATCTATAGAGAAGAAAAGGGTCATTCTTAATCATCCTGAAGGATATATAGATGTCAAGATTTCAATGAAAAAAGAGCTTTCTGTGAACCAAGAACATTGGTGAATATTAGAATTAGTGAAGACTTAATCTCTGTGGATCAAGAAAATATTGAAATGCACAATTATAGTCACATGATGAGAATTCAGAAACTACTTGAACTATTTGAAGTGCCATTGTTATAACCTACACAGGGGCATGGTCATTGTTCACCTGGAGTGCCCCCCAGCTCTGCATTTCTCTTTTATTAAACAATGGAAAATAATGTGAAACAGCAGGCCCAGATCACAGCACAATCTGAAATTCTTTTGCTGCTCATCACAGAGGTTAAATTGGAACATACTCCTTATACAGGAAGTATAAACCTGGGATTTTTCTGGTCCCAGACATATTGCAACAATGAACTTACCTAACAATTTGCTTCATGAGAGCAAACATAAATTTCTAATGATGGATGGAATGTCCCTTACCTTATCAATCTCCAGCAAAAGAACTGTCTGAAAATTATCGCCACTACTAGGAATAGTCTAACAGCGGTAAACAGAAGGGGGAGAAACTCTTTCCTCATAGAGTAATATACACCTGCCAGTCTAGCCCTGAGCTACCATGCCATCTTTTTCAGCTCTACCCTGATGTGTGTATCATAAACCTTTTGGTCATACACCAACATAAAGTGAAACAGCACTCCTTATATACAGTAAATATGATGACAGTCTATCAGCTAATCTCTTGATATGGTCTTTACACTGATGACTCTGAAGAGACTTAATGTTAAAGAATGAATATTGCCTTGAAAATAGTCTTTCAATATCTTTTAACTCATGTTATCTTCCTTGTGATCTCTCTTCCTTACTCTCAGTATCTGGTGTATTTTTCCCCTACCACCATTATATTGGCTTTTCTTTACTCAGGATTATGTTTACTGAGTGACGCATAGATTTTCTTTAGGGTTTGGTGGTAGCAATGAAAAAAACATTATTCTCCCAGTGATCATGAAATGGCACAGGAGTTGTGAACTACTGCTGTGGCTGACTTCATTAAGAAAAGCCAAGCAAAGTGTGAAAAGGACAGAAAGATTATGCTCGAAGTATTCAGCTCTGAAGTTTGGTTCCAGGATCCTTCATCTGGAGAGTTTATGCAATGACTCTGCAGGATTGGACCTATTCAGATTGATGATATAATAAAGTAAGCAGTGAAACTTAACTGGAGAAGCGCTCTCACCAGGATGATTTTATGACACCCTATTAGGCAGTGCAAGATGGTGTAGATCTCATATCACAGTTTCTTAACTCAGTGTATGATGTCATTAACTCAGGTAGAAAAGCTGTTCTTCTGAGTTAAAAGAGTTTTGAGTATATGAAGCTGTAGCTATAAAGTAACATGAAAATAAAGAAGGAAACAAATTATTACTAGGGACCTCTCTTACATGTGAGAAATAGTAGAAAAAGTAAGAAAACTGCCTTCATTGTGTGTAGTCACAGAGGTAGGCTTAGAGTAGCAGAAGCAGAAATAAGTTTGAAGTATGACTGCACATGTACAGAAGAGTGTGTCTGAGCTGCCTGAACTGCAATTTGCCTGATAGCCTCTCTGGAATACTGGTACCAAACCAGGTTTCAAGTCAACCCGTAGTTCTGATAGGAAGTCTGAAACAGGAAACTGATGTATAACCAGCACCGAGGAGTCCAGTGGAGGAGCAGAGAGCACAAGCTGAGAAATCAACATCACCTCACTAAGTTCTTTTAGGCTGAAGCTGAAGTTAAAAAGAGCAATGGAACCTCTGGCTCACTTTTTGAGAAGAGCTGACCTTGTGTCCAAAGAAGGATCCTGGACCTTCTGAGGAACAGCTGAGGGACAGCTCCTTCCACTCTTCCTTCCTTTTGCTTTTAGGTTTAGCACAAAAATGACATCCTGATTTTAAGGGTATAAACCATTTAGCAAAAGACTTGTAAGAATTACAAGAATCCCATTTCAGCAGCACCACACAAGCCACAGTGTGGGTTGAAATGTCTACTCTCATAATCGTAGCGTCCCAAGGAAGCACAAATAAAATGCATTGGTTGGAAATTTTTTTCACTGGTGGCTCCTGTGCCATTTCTTTTCAGGGCAGATACCATTTCCACCACGTACATTGTTTTCAAGTACCCAGGCAGAGGAAACAGAGAGTTCTTAGCCATGTGATGTTAGAATTGCAATTAATGAAACAGCTGACTCATCTCTGAAGTGAATATTCCTAGTGAAGAAATTGTAATCAAGCACCACCATATGGACAACAGAGATTGGGATCAAACAGAAAAAAGAGAGTGACTAACAAGAAATGATGAGTGTAAGTTATTGTTATTCTGGAAAGCAGAGAGAAATTTACTCCTGTGCCTAAACGTGTTGAAGCTGGGGCACTTTCAGTACAAAAAATTTAATTGCTAACAGAGAAGAGCAAGCCTCTTATTTCTCTAAACCTTTGCAAACACAGGCCAAAAGCAGTAACATTTCTACCTTTTACATCTCAGGGGAGTTCTAATTTTTGCTTTATAAGAGCTTATTATTTGGTTTAGGCTGTATTACAAAATTCTAGACATTGAAAATCTAGTGGTAGAATCAGTAGCAAAGAAAAAGTAGGTTGTTGCTTAATATTAATAAACAAAAATGCAGTTTAGTTATGTTACAGGAGTTTATGCCTTAGGGCAGCTGCCAATCAAGTCACGTTTTATGTCTCAGCACCTTGCTATTAAAAACAATCAAGGTTACCATGGAGACTGCAATTTTATCACATGCTACTTTTCCAGTACTTCAGAACATGCTATTAAATAAATATTTCTGAGAGAGGTGTACTTATAAAATTCTTAATATTTTGAAGGAAAATATTTTTAACTCACAGTCAAACTGTGCCTGTTAAGCATGTTCTTATTTTGTTTTTAGCAATATACAATAAAGACTATATTAATAAACACATAATTCACTCCCCAAATATTCAACTGTACAAAATAAAATGGAAAAAAAGGCTTCCCCTTTATAGTCATGATAAAAATATAATTACTTTAGTTCACAACATGTAAAATTATTAAATTTTAAATATACTTCTACTTTTTCTTTCATTTAATTCACCTGCAGTTAGGTAGATAATAGCTTAAATTATTAGGGGGTTTATGATTATATCTTTTGGAAGAATGCTAAGTGTTGTATTAAAATTCATTATTATTATACATTTAATTTATATTCATGGTTATTTTCTTTTGAAGCTTATAAAGCAAAAAGAGTTTTGCTCTTTGGTTTCTTTTTTGGGAAGATAATTTCTGTTCTTGATAGTAACATTGTATAATTGCAAATATATGAAGTGTAGTTACTACTTTATTATTTCAGGTATCTAAAGTGTATATAAAGGTATATGAAGCTCATTAATGTCAATTACAGTTATTTGGCAGAATGAGTAACCCAGCCAAAATCTAAAGTGGTGCTCAACAGGGGTGATAACTCTTAGGAAGTAGACACCTAGCAAAACAAATTAATAATTCTCCTACAAAGGCAATAGCAGGATTTCTCCTGGTCAGCTGACTCTCATATTTAGCTATGAGAGTAGATCAGAGTCGGCTTACAAACTGGTGAAAGAAATTAAGTTTATAAGCACAGGTTTTTAAATCTGGATGTGATGCTTGATTTGGAATAGATTCCTTATGCTTATGAAAAGAAATGAACATAATGACATTTTTGCTTTAGAACCAATAGTAATTTGTTGAAAGACTGAGCAGGAGCTTTCTTGAACTTATCTCTCAGATTCTCCCAACCACAAGAAATAAAAGTAACAAAAATAGCATGATTAAACAAGTGGTCTGGGCATATAGATGTGAGGTTTGAAAGGAAAGAATGTTTAAAGAAACACTACACCAATAAATATATTAATAGTGAGTTCTGACCAAATTTTTCATTTCCATAATTTTAAAATTTACAGGCATCCTGCCATTTTTCCCCCAAGGAGCTTACACTCTTAGTCTCCAGACTACTGTATATAATAATTTGTCCCATAGGACAACATAGTCCTAATATAAATATATCATTTATATTTCAATGGGAATGAGATTTATTTCAATTACAGTTCTACTTTTATTATTAGCAATACTTATTTATTGGATGCCAGTATTAAACAGAGGGCAGTAAAAATTGCATAACAATAAGTGATTTTATTTGAAGCCAATGTAATATGTGTTTGCCTTTATTTGTATACATCAAAATTGTGGTGACTGAGTAGTGATAAATAGCAATAAACTATAAACTTAAATTAAAGTCTGTAGTGTTGACAGTGAATGATCCTTTTACATAGCAGAGAAATGCTGAGATGGACTAAACAGTCTGCCTTGTTCATTTCAAAGATGCTAGTCCACTTAATACGCACAGGAAACAACAGTGAATCATGACAACCTTCTTTTGTTTTAGAGTCAGAACTTTTGGATAAAAATGAGATGGAGAAGGTTCAGAGCTACCCCTCATTTCTAAATTGTTACTTACAAGGCAGACAGGCCCAATTTAATTTAGGGAAAACTGATATTTTTTGCATAGGTGTGCTTAAGCTGGATCACTCTATCATTTTCTATGACACCGAAAACCCATGTTTCTGACCATGAAGAAGGTCAAGAAGGTGTTTTGCTGCCTAAAGAAGACAGAAGCCTGCACAGATTTGTTATTCCATATATTCTTAATGGAAAGTCCTGGTCTGATACTGACTTTGCCCATTCTCCCTTGCTTAGGAGGCCCAGAGCTTTGCAAGCAGTCAGTTCTAAAAGAGAAAGGCATAAATATTATTTTCCACGGTACTCTTACTGCTGATTATTTTTATAATTTAGGCTGTTCAGCTTCTGACAGTTTCTCATTTACTGTGTAGTGTGTGATCTTGTCCCTAATAACAGGTGTGTTGTTAGGGTATCCCTAACAGGGCTCCCTACCTGATGCCTGTTTTGCACAGCCTTGCTGCATGTGCTGAGCAGTGCACTGAAATCAGTCAGGAGTATTTAGCAGAAGTGTTTTCTTTTCCAAAGCACTGTCTCACTTTCTCTCATACCTCCCCTCTATTGTCCCTTGATTTACCTCTCCTCCATCTTTATGCTGTGCAGGTTTTTTTGCTAGCATTGCCCAGATATGGTTTAAATGGATTCAGCAAGCCGTTGTTTCCGCGGGGTTACCTTTGTTCCCTCTGCTGACACCTTTTCTACATGAGCACTGCACGACTGCACTGCTGCTGCCTCTGCTTGAGTCTGAGAAACAATTTCACAGTGAGGATCTGCTTCTTTTTCTCTCCAGCCTGCTTGACAGTGATGCATGAGGAGGCTACTGAAAGAAGTGTTGGCCTCCTCCCTTTCCCAGTGACACAGTCATTACTTCTGGCTTTGTCACAGCTTATAGAAGATCACACCAAAGCTGAGGATTTTGCCTTGGTGACCGCTGTTTATTTGTGATACTCTGATCTGAGTGCAATCATTGAACCCTGTTTTCCTATGGTAACATCATGCCTTTCTTTCAATTTTCTGGTAAATAACTATTCCATCATCTGCTTGGATGGGTACGTACATGAGGTCTAAATAAAGAGAAATGGAGGAAAGGCAGAAACACAAGCATCTTACACTGACAACCAGAGAACAGCCTGTTCTTCAGATGTCTTGTCTATCTTGTGACAAGCAAGATTCTGCTGTAAGTTCTGGCTAAGCAGGAAATAGGTTTTTGTCTGCTGGAAATAGTAATCATGAAGTTTTTGTGGGAGTTTGGGCAAAGATCTCTGAGGTTACGATTGTTCATTTAAAGATAATTCCAAGCCAGGAGGGGATTGCCAAAGAAATTAGGCTAATAAAATGAGGGGGAAGAAAATTAAACTTACAAAATGTGGGACTGGGAAAATGCCTGCTCTTGCTGACTCTGACTCACGTCTCCTGTCTGACACAGGGCAAGTCACCCACTGAGAAATCAACTACAATAGTGACAATGAATATTTCACCACATGGGAGTAAACTTGCAACAGAAAGTGCAGGATACAGTGTAAATATGATTAATTATTGATAGAAAATTTTATATAAAAATTCTTTGCAGTGTAGAGGTTGATTCCAAATGAAAATCCTTCATTTAGATACAAAATCATGCCTCCAAGAGAACTTTGTCTGCATTTTTTTAGTAAAACAGAAAGTCTGGAAAGCTTTGTTTTCACCACAAAAACTTGTGTAATCAATAAAAAGCATAAAACTAAATATTTTAGATTAAATAAATGACTTCTATTACTTATTTTTTGCCCTGATCTCATGATTTTTCTCTCCCTGCCCTCATTTTTATCCATTCTTCCTTATTCTTTATTTTTGATCTCTGGGCTCAAGGCGTCCTGTCTACCACTGGATGTGGAAGAAGACTTCCCATATTTCACAACTGAGTAAGGAAAAAAATGGGTAATGAATATCGGGGTGACATTTTTATAGAGAAAGGGATGAGAGAGCATTTACTGTCTTCGGTCCATGGGAATTTTGCTTTGATTTGTAGTTTTCCACAGGTATACCATATCTAAGCATATCAAGTGAGATATGCCTAATTTCAGACAGAAAAGCTACATTGTAGTTAAGGAGATTCTGTGCAAAAAGGATGGTGCAAGACAGCAGATGAATAACAACTATGTTTAGGTGTCTGACTCCCTTAAACTCCTTTAAAATCTATCTGTGACTTAAATACACATTTAGGTTTAGGCAGACAGATAACACTATTTTGCCCTCACTGGTTAGCCTTTGACCTTTGACAAGGGACTTAATGAGGAAAACAGAGTACATAAGGAAAAAAAATTATTCTATATTTAAATACATCCAGCATCAAAATAAAATATCAGCTGGTATTTTCATTATCAGAGTAATTAGCATTTTATTTTTTCTCCAAGCATCTGCTGCATCAGCAAACAGAACTGCAGTTCTACAGTTTAGCTAAAAGTAAATCCCAAATAATTTCTTTATTCTGGAGACATGAATATTAATATCACAGTATAAACCAAAACACAGCAAACAAGAAGCAGAGTCCAGAGTAGAGACCAAGATTAGGCAGCCTTTGGGTAGCATACTTAGTCCAGTGCACTCAGTCACATATTTGAGATTTAACTCTTTTATTTCTCTATGAAGGTGAGACAAACTTTGGTGTCTCAAAGAGATTGGGATTTTTTATTATAATTATGGGCCAGAGAGCACTGACCCAAAGCAAGCAGCTTTGGCAAACACAGAATGTATCAGAGGCTTTAAGGCATTAGGAATCCACAGACAAGACATTTCTTGAAACATATGAAACGTTGGCTGAGGAGCCGTGCAAGGAATCATCTGGAAATATTTCCTACTGGAAAAGAAAAAAATCCACATGTGGAAATATTGCATTAAACAACACCAAGCAGTTTCAGTGGTGTAGAAATCTGAGGCAATCTTCACTCAGAACACCTTCACCCCAATGCCCCATACAACACAGGTTAAAATGACACGAAATCTCTTTTGCTTTCTCCCTCTCTTTAAAACAAACAAGCAAACAGGCCCATCAGCTGCCCTTTGTTGATGTTGAAGAACACTTAAGGCAGCTGAGAGTGGAATATTTGCCTTCATTATTGGGTAGAATTCTATCCACGTATTTACTGTATAGTTAAAATTAAACGCAAGAATGCAAAAGGAGTCCTAGCCAGCCTGAATTTCATCTACCTAAGAGGGTATAAAAGTGGTGCTCGGAAGAGCAGTACTCTAGGGAGGGTGAAACTGGAAAGTTATCCAGAATATAAGTGAATAGGTTTACTGTACCAATCAAGCATGCTGGCAACAAGGACCACCTGCCAGAATAATCTCTCTCTCTCTCTCTGAGACTCTCTTAAAGAACTAAATCACCTGCTTAAAGTTTGATTTAAGTGAAATGGCGCAGAAAAGCAAACACAGTGTAGCTTGTCAGCAGGTCCTCAAGGGAAGGGCTATTTGTTGCTTGCCCAACTCACCAGACTATGAGCACTACCTTTTCACCTAGTCTGAATGACTGAAGTCGGTGTTGACTAGTAATTCTTCCTTCCTACACATATGCACACAGAGTGACTTAAGGCATGTCAAAAAAATTATGATTTTGGTAAAAGACATATTTAGTACGGGAGAGCAGCCATGTTTGTGACAGCTACCCATGCACCTAAGGTAGCTCTAGACCTTAGAGTGAAGCACAAGTAATCTCATACTTTTGTAGTTTCCTTTGGTGGTATCCTGAATGAACTTCATATTAACATTGTTTTAAGATTACTGTACCTATTACAGTTTATGTGTTCATGTGTTTATATACTTCTGGTAGCAGTTCCATTCAGCCAGATACAGATACACAATATAAAATAGTTTCAGTATTGAAAAATCAAGCAGAATATTGTTAAAAAGTATAATTATTTTCACTTTGCAGGTAGAAAACTGTAGACGGAAATTTCAGTGTCTCACCTCAATCAACATAACAACTTGTAACCCTGCAAGGACATGCTCATTTTTCATTCCAGTCTAATACCGTACAGAAAGATTTCTCTTTGTCTACACTGTGACCACTACAGGAAAATAGCTGACTTTAGGCAATAATCTGAGACAGCAAAAATGTCAGCAGTCACTAAGAAATTATTAAAAAAATATGACTGATTTCTTTTTATTCTGGTGTATGTATTCACAGCATAAGATATTTGAGTGCAGAATCCCTGTACTGCAATGTGTCTTAAAGTTTCACAATCCTTGTTCCATGTTCTCAGACTGAAATTTTTTTGTACCTCTTGGCACCTACATTACAAGCTCACTGAAGAAAGGCTTCAAGCAGTGCTTTATGTCTTGTACAGCCTCACTTACAACTACTCGCTTACTTCTGAGCACCAGATTTTGTCATTTTCATTCACAATAAATTTTCCCTTTACTATATGTATTGCTCCATTGGTTTTACAGGCTTTGAAGTAAAAGATGGAAAGTAATAGAATTAAGTTCAGTATCTTCTGGGCTGCACTAATTCCTGGAATGATGACGATACCATTTTTGTCTTCTCCCTCCGTCATTTTCTGTCTGGGTCAAAACAGAGAGCCAAAAGAGAAAAAAAAAAGCTATTGCCCTCCCCCCACCCCCAGTTTATTTATCTGTATATTTGGACCCCATGTTTGGGAACATTAATTAGTCAGGAACGGAAGAATTTGAAGTCAAGGTAAGTCTTTTGCCTAAAAAATGTTGCCTTCAGTGTCACAGAGGTTGGTAGAATATAAGATGCTTTTTTTTTTTTTTTTTAAAGAGATCTTTAAAAAGCCGTCACTGTTTTCTTTACACTTTTTCCCCACTTAATTTTCCCTCAAAATGTAACAAAACAAATAAGCAACCTCCATTAAAGTTGCATTTACTGACTGAAATTACTGCAGCATTGTGCAGTAACACGTTATTTACAAAGAAGTCTGGGTGGCCACAGTAGAACTACAGTGCAACAACCAATTAAAACTAAATCCTGTATAACATAAAAAAAGAAAAAAAAAAAAAAAAGAAAAAATTAGGTCAGATAATTAGCTATAACAAAGCTTTTAGCACTGTAAAGATATATTGTTTATCTAAAAATAATTGTACAGTGTCAAACACACTTAACCTCTGAATGCACACAAAAGGCTACTCTGATGTTTTTAAGTTGCCATTTTTAAAATGTAACTTCCTTAATTTGTTGCTAAGTTGCAGTTGATAGTTCATGGCAGAAAGGCAGAGCTTTCCCTAAGAGAAAGAAAACTACGTGCAGGATGCCCAAGTATTTGAGTGGACACATATATATCATGCTGGAGACAAAAAATAAAATGATTCCTCTGAGCTTGACTAAAACTGCACAGTACTACCTCTTTAATGACTAGGGAAATTGTTCCTGGAGTAACTCAGTGAACTGGGATATTTTGTACACAAATAATCTTTGGAAAACAAGTGGCAATATTCCTCATTTTCCAAAAGACTTCAGCATCTTCTCAAAAAAATTTTGGTGCCATTAATGTGAAAAGTACAAAATGACAACCAAGCTTCTTTTTTTGGATGAATGAGTGTAGAGGTGTTGCAAAGCCCAGTGAATGAAAATTACATCAAAATAAAAGAAGTTGTTTTCTGAAGTAGAAATTATCCAGAAGTTATGACAGAGTCAGAGGAAGCTGAGTGTTCAGGGCTCAGGAAAATCTATCCTTTGACTGTTACTGCCTCGGTAGTTCAAATTTACTGTATGAAGTCGTGGGTGATACTTATCACATCTATTTCATAGTTTTACTAGTTGCAAAGCAAGAGAAAATTCTAAATAAGTGTTCCAGTTTCTATTTTTTTTTTATTTATTGTCTAGGGTAACCTTTGCAATTACAAGGCTTCTGCCTCAGACATCTGCTAGATCAATGACCATTAAGGTGACAGAAAAGGAAAATTTCCTGTCTATATTCCCTACACGCAAAGTAATACAGCTGATGGCACAAAAGATATGCACTATAAAATTCTTAGGGCCCCTAGATGGCAGTCAATAGAGGGATTAGAAATGACTTGTTCCTTCCACTTCAGAAAATGAGTAGTAGGAACACCTCTGTGAGTTCCTCTTGGGACACTTTGATAGTGACTCCTTAATTCCATGTCTTCAGTCTAGCTTATTTCCGTGACTTTGTTGTGTATTTTTTGTGAATTCATGCCTGGTGCTACCACTATTGTCATTTCTATAAGCCTGCATGCAAGCATTTATGTTTACTGCTATACCAGAATGTACAGTTGTAAATGCAGCAATTGCAGCAGGGGAAATTGAGGGACTCAAAGGAATTGATGCTGCACAGGTCTGTTCATGTTTGCTATGCTCTACAAAATGCAGCTCACACAGTAGATGTGTCCTGGAGGCAGACAGTGGATTTATGTGAACTTGCTGGTGACATCCTGTCAAGGACGAAGTCTCTGGGCCTGCTGAAATGCCCAAGACACTGGGACTCTGAGAGAACCACACCAGCTGCCCTTCCCTCCATCACACCCCACAGACCTCACTAATGCTTGGTCTCTTTGCTCTAAATCCCTCTTTCTCAGTAAGTGTGAAAATAATTTCAAGTCCTCTACTTTCTTATCAGTCAGAAATATGATTTCCCACCTTAAGTATGCATAACCAAAAAGTATGATTTTTAGGGCTACAGTAAGAGGAAATGCAGAGTCCAGTGATCTTTACTCATTCCTACTCCTGTGCATAAAGAAATTCCTTTGTCCCGTAATATTTATTTTTTTTAAAATTGGACTGTATTATAAAGCATTTTAGAGTATAGGATCTCATGTCTCTTTCTTATGTCTTTCATATTAAATGAGCTCTTGTGATCAAGTTCTAGCTTCCACTAAGCATAAAATGTGATTCTATACTTAAACTGAGAAAAAGCAATTTAATTTTTAGTGTCTTTGAGAAAGCAGAACAAGATCAGTGTGTTCTGTGAGCTATCAGAAAAGCAGGCCTTTAAATTAGTATTTTTGGTTGGGATCTGAAAAGATTTGTTAGTTTTCATTAAAATTAGTTTGACTCCTTTGTTTAACTTCTGGCCTGTTGGGCTGGATGCCTTACATTATGCTTGAATATCCTTGAGCCGGATTGCAAGGTCCTTATCAAAGATCCAGCTCAAAAATATTTTAATCAATTGTGTGCTTCTGCATTGCAACAGTGGAAATTTGTGAGTGTTGAGACCAAGTGAAAATTGAAGGAATTTAAGAAGCTGGGTTCAGTCTTGCTCCCATGCTGAAATAATTGCTTCAGCTGGGAGCAGGGCTGAATAACTGTTAGAAACTAACAGCTTACAGCAACACAACTGCTACAGCTGGAGGCAGAAATGGTGGATTCTCTGTAACAAGTGAAAGAAAATCGTAGTATTTGGTTCTTCTCTTTAATCAACTAAGTTTGGTTTACTTGCTGTAAGAAGATACCTAGCACTTCCCAAGCAAATTTTCTTTTGATTATATCTTTGTGCACTGCTTTTATTATCTATTTATTCTATATTATTGATAGAAAAGTACAATACATTATTAGGGTTAATTCAAATGGACCTCACTGTGGTCCATACTCAGGCAGAAACAATGACCTCCATGTACAATTCAAACACATCAAATGCTCTAATACCATGATGAATTCTGATGATTTTCTGGAGAAATGTTTAGCTTTTGACAGTCTTTCAGAAGATCTTTTTCCCAATCAGATGAAAAAAAAAAAAAAAACCAAAAGGTATAATATGATTTTTGTTTGTCTCATATAGATCTGTATGATTTCTATTACAGTCTACAGAGCAAATGGTGTGGCTGTTAGATTGCCAGCTCTGGCCTGAAGAAGTCCACTTTCACATCCCTAAGCACCCTTGTATTTTCACTGCTGTTCTAGGCAGAACTCTGTTAATAAACTATCATGGGTTATTTCATTTTATTGTCATCTATTGGTTTTACTTGGAATTAAATAACATACAAACCTTGTCTTTGGCTTTTCTGGGAGAGTTCCGCCTACTGTCAGCCATCTTGTCAGGCATGTAATCGGAACTAATTTAGGACTGTTTCTTCTAGTCTGCTCTGAGAAATAGGAAAGCATTTCCAGAAGCTTTTATCAAAAATTGCTTATTTAGAGTAGTGAAAATAATTTTTTCTTTGGAAGGAATGTCTTTCTATCTTGCTGTGCTACAGAGGCTAAATTATTAGCTTAGACTCAGTGGTTAACTGTTCAATTATTACCTATGTGTGATGAATCAAACCAGCTCTGTCCAAATAGCCATTCGTAAAAAAGGAACAGTACCTAAAAATCTCACTAAACATTTAGGATTCATATCCCACTAATTAAAACATTTCTAATGAAGATCTCCTGCAGAAGACTAAATTTTTGACATATACCAGAAGAAAGAAAAGCATTTTTTCATGGTAGAAAACTTGATCACCTGGTCAATTCTTAGAATACTTCATTCTTCTTTCATGGCAGGCATAATCACATTGAAATAGCATAACAATGTTGACATTTAGTGACCTATTTGGCTGTCTTTTCTGGCTTAATATAAAAGCTTTCTTTTATATTTTGTTTTTGTGTCTGAAAGACTGTTTACCCCATGTTAAAATTCATAATGGTTTTCTATATCATGCTGAAAGCTACATATTAATAAAATGTCATTAGTAGCTAAAGCAACAAAATGAGTGATAAAAGAGTCTAATGGAAGAGTTATTACCTGTGCACTTCTTTTCTTAAACCTCAAGGCCCATAGCAAAAAAAAAAACTATATCCAATATTTCAAAATTATTTTTCAGGCCCAGTGGAATGAAGTCACACTCACACAACGGCTGGGAATGCAATGGACCTCTGAGATTATCTTGCCCAACCTCCCTGAGAAAGTAGGTTCACCTAAGAGCAGGATCGCCAGGGAACAAGAGTCTATAACCTCTCTGAGTCGCCCGTTCCAATGGTCTCCAGTCACCCTCACTGTAAAGATTTTTCTCATATTCAGATGGAACTTCCTGCGTTTCTGTTGGTACCCAGTGCCCCCTTATCCTGTCACTGGGAACCACTGAAAAGAGTCTGGCCTCATCCTCTTGACACCCACTTTCAAATATTTGTATACAGTGATGAGGCCCCCTCTCAATCTTCTCCAGGCTAAACAGCCCCAGCTCCCTCAACCTTCCCTCAAAAGAGAGAGAGATGCTCCAAATGGACCTATTCTAGTAGTTCATTGTCTTTCTTGTACTGAGGAGCCCAGAGCTGGACACAGCACTCCAGGTGCAGCCTCACCAGGGCTGAGTAGAGGGTTAGGATCGTCTCCCTCAACCTGCTGTCAGTACTTTGTCCAATGCACCCCGGGACACCACTGCCCTCCTTGGCCATGAGGGCACTGTGGGCTCGTGATTTACTTGTCCACCAGAATCCCCAGTTCCTTCTCCACAGAGCTGCTTTCCAGCAGGCCATCCCCCAGCCTGTGCCTGTGCCTGGGGTTATTCCTCCCCAAATTCAGGACCCCTTTGTTGAACTGCATTATGTTTCTCTCTGCCCAACTCTCCAACATATCTGGGTCTCCCTGAACAACAGCACAGCCTTTGGGTATATCAGCCACTCCTCCAGCTTTGTATCATCAGCAAACTTTCTGGGAGCACTCTGTCCCTTCATCAAGGTCACTGATGGATAAATTGAACAAGACTGGATCCAGTACTGACCCCCGAGGACACTGCTGGATACAGACCTACAACTACTCCCTGTGCCAGGGATCACAATCCTCTGAGCTCTGCCACTGAGCCAGTTCTCAATCCATGCTGCTGTCCACTCATCCAACTCACTCTTCCTGAGCTTATCTATGAGGATGTTATTGGAGAGAGTGATAAAAACTTTTTGAAGTCAAGGAGGGCAACATGCACTGCTCTCCCCTCATCTACTTGGCCAGTTATAGCATTGTACAAAGCTGTCAGACTGGTCAAGCATGATTTCTCCCTGATTCATCCACACTGACTACTCCTGATAACCTTCTTTTGCTCAGTATGCTTAGAGATGATATCCAGACTGAGCTGTTCCACCAACTTTCCAGAGTTGAAGGCGAGACTGACTGGCTGGTTGTTTTGTGGGTCTTCCATGCTGCCCATTTTGAAGCCTTAAATGACATTGGCTTTCCTCACACACCTCTCATGTTCTTCACAACCTTTCAAAGATGATGGAGATTGGCTTAGCAATACCATTTGCCAGCTCCCTCATCACTCATGGGTGCATCTCATCGGGGACCATGACTTTGTGCATGTCCAGTTTGCCTAAATGTTTTCTAACCTGATATTCCTTGACCAAGGGAAAATCTTCCTTTCTCCAGACTTTCTCCTGCCTTGGGGGCTGGAATTTCTGAAATCAGATTTTAGCAGTAAAGACAGAAGCAAAGAAAGCATTCACTAACTGTGTCTTCTCTGTATCCTGCATCAAATGGGCATCCACCTGACTCTAGAAAAGATAGGATGTATTGTAGGTGAAAATGTACATTTGCTGCCACACATTCCGATGTTGTGAATAGTAATAAAGCTTTTAAGCACTGAGTATAGAACTAGTACTGGTAGTGAAAGCAAGGTGGACACTCAAACAGCCTGCTGAAAACATATATAGCAACTGCTATCTTTAATAACCAAGGATTACTTTCTTTTTCAATTTTTAGGGGTTGAATAAGGCCACATCCTAGTACTCCTACTTGTATTGTTTCACATTGCAGTACAGTACATTGAATTTATGGGACTTTTTCTAGCAACACAACAAAAGAGAACAAAACCTATTCCGCCTGCATAAGTTTGTCACCCATAATGAAGGAAAAAAATACTGAATGTTTGATATTAAATTGTTGACAGGTTCTTAAATTAGAGATAAGGAAATAAAAGTTAATAAAAAGAGGAAGGTTCAACAAAGTAGTCTATATTTTTGACTGATTATAAAACCTGCTTATAAACTAAACAAAAGGAAATTAAATTTAACGTTTTCTTTAGTAGGCCAAGTAAGCTATCTCCCTTTCAACTAAACATTAAATATAGGGCTAGAAGACTTGGATATCTAGTCCCCTTTACAGTTACAGTGTAACAAACAAAGTAATTTTCATGAAAATAGGTTGCCCAGAGAAGTTGTGAATGCCCATCCCTGGAAGTGTTTAGGGCCATCCTCTTTTATCTTTATTCTTTCTTCCTAGTTTTGAACTGCCTACAGAAACCTTGATGGCCATATCTAATTCTCTTACAAAATTAAATACAAATTTTTTTTCCAAATTATCATTTCTGTATTTCCTATTGCTCTTATTAATATCAGTACCTCCCAGCTGCTTTTTTTCTTCCTCAATACTACTGCTTATATTTACTTCTAGATTCACATTTATCTGTGGTTTTTTTCTTTCTTGCTAATACTCAAAGTAGGGAGTACACTAACCTTTCACAACTTCTTTCTCTTCATTCCTTAGGCTAAAGATCTTCATATCTCAATTTCCCAAACACTGGTTCAGAAACCTCAATTTCATTGTAGCAGTTGTGCTTCCTCAAAGCTCCCTCACCACCACCTGCCCAGGAGACCCATTAAAAAGGAAATCTGTATTCTGCCTCAAAAGTGTATTAATGATATGAGCTACAGCTTTTCTATTTAGAAAGCAGATCTGAAGTCAAATTCCTCTCTGAAAGCATCCCAAGTCTATGGTAGGAAAAACAGCAACTCAGTGGTAAAGGTGCTGAAGCAGTTTAGGTTGCTCCAGAAGTGGAGGATGGAAATCCACAGCGTATCACCATAAGAATCCTTATAGACATGTAGCAGTAAAGATAGGAGCTTTCAGAGTGAAAATTAGGGATTTTGATGTTTTAGCTGACATTTTGCTTCTCCAAACTTGTTCTGTTACATGCTGGAGATAAACTACATTTGCTGAGCTGATGAGGCTCTCTAAATTCTCACTAGTCTGCAAGAATTTTGGGTTTTGTTTCTCTAAGTCAGTGCAAGCCTTCTTTCCATGTCAAAGAAACTGAATCAGCATCAGAGAAAAAAATATTATTTTTCAATTCAGAAATAGTTATAAAGACCAGAAATAGATTCAACTGTCCAATGGAACACAAAGTCATGCAGATAAAAAGCTCAGGAGCTATGACTGGTGGAGCAGATTGTGCTGGCAAGAAAATCACTGATACAAAATCAAAGGGTAGTCATTGGAGGAGATAGTTTTGATCGAATATCTGCTTGGTAATTTTGAATTGGTACTTAGACTTTGAGATAGATAGCAATGTGCTGGATGTGGATCAGAACTATATTGCTATCCTGCTGTCTTCTATAGCAGACAGTAATCTTAATTAATTAATACCAATCTACTTTTAATGGAGTGTTTCTGAGCCACATTTCAGTAACAAATGTTACACACCAGAAGATAAAACATAGCCCTATCTGATATATGTGGAGCCTCAGCTGTACATATTTGACCCCTATTTTACACAGTTGCGGCTCATTGATTCTTTCTTTTAAACTCCTGGACTGAGCACTCAGCAATCATTGGACCACCCATACATCTTCTGAGCTGATTTAGTCTATGAACTGTAACCCTGCTACAGGGCTGTAATGTTTCTGGCACCTACAATGCTGGCTGCTTGTCATTATGACATATAACCTAGAAGATGTACTTAAGAACAAATAACCTCAGAAGTGTTAACATGCCATCAGTCTTTTCAGCTCAAGCAAAGACAGGGCTTGGGACTATCCAAAAATGAATAAATGAGCAAATTCACATACTGTCCCATCATCCACCAAAGTTCAGGTTTGGAACCAAAAGTGTCAGAGAAAGAAAGAAACTTAAAAAAGATCATAATGGCTAAAAAACCCTATTCATTTTATCTGATGAAAATCTTCAAAGTTACACAAGCCATTTTTCTTGGTTTACTTGAAAGATATATATTCTTTTACATATGATGTCTACAATTGTGGCATGAATCTGATGATGGACAAGTTTAAATTATAAATATTTTCCTTTTCCAAGGTTTATTAGCAGTGCCAATATACGAACATAGCCTGTTTGAAATAGAGCAACCTAATTTAATATAATAGAGCTTTCTAAAAGGTCAGGCAGAACATTTTACACTGAAAATTAAAATATAGATAGCACTAGAGATGGAGTTACTGTTTATCCCACTCCAGTCCTGTTCTTAATAAAACTGCATTGAATTTTTTATAATACATCAAAAAGTCAACATGAAACAGTTCACACAGTATTAAATATATCAACAATATAAAGGTGGGTCAGATAATGGCAGAATTAAACAAAGACGAAAGGTAACAATACTGGCTTCAATTAATGTAGTGAATTAATGAATGATCTCTATTACTCTACTCATGTTCATTAAACAAGTATAATAGGCTTCTGAATTGTCCATATGAACTCAGAGAGTCTATTCAATCAAAATTACCTATGCTTACTGTCAATCCCTTGCTGATTATTCATCATCAGAGGCATACATAACTAGCCCTCTGGCATTCCCAGTCGCTGAGGACTCAGGCATGCAGTATTACCAGGGCTGTGAACACAAACTCCCCAAAGTGAATAACCCCCCATATTACAGAGTGTGTGGGGAGTGTATTTACACACATAAATAAATAACATATCCATCCTTATTAGTTGCCTGTAGGGCAATTTTCCAGCCTTGTACTCTTCCCATCTTTTAGAATAATAGAGGGATTTCGAATATGAACTCCCATAGGTAGTAACAGTGGTGGTCTTAAATAATTTCTTTCAATCCAAGTAGGCCCTTCCAAGACAAAAGCAGGAAGATGGAAGTACAGCATGGACAAAACTACCCCTTTCTGAGTTAGCAGCAATAAGGTGGAAGTGTCCCAGCAGTTGCCAGCGGCTGCTAAAACTAAAAGCATTTCCTTGCAAAGAAAGGGACTGCTGCTTATTTAAAATATGTTGTCTTGAAGGAAGCATCACTGTTTTGCTCATGTTTATCCAACTGGTTTCTCACAAGCCACAGAAGCAGGATTGTTTTGCCTGATTTGCTTTCATTTGCTTGAGTTAGATGATCACAGTTCAGCCCTTAACCTTCTTATGTTTTGCTTGCTGTGTCTGAGCTGAAAACAATAAATCTTTTTCAATAGCTTATACAAGACAGCCCTGTGGTTTTCTTTTAAGATGGTACATTATTTTTGTGCTATTTTATGACAGTAGTATTAGAATGAGGTAAAAGCACTAAACTCATGTTAAATGTTTCTGTAGGAAAAATGGTTGCATTTATTAGGATTAATAGACTACTTATACTGGAAACTAAAATCCTCTTTTTATTCACATGCAATATAGTGTGCAGGTAACCAAAATCCAATCTTCTTAATCCTCAGTGAAGCAGCTTTTTCCCTGACTTCAGCGACAGTTCAATTTCTGTTATGCTAACCATATGCTCCTGATTGATTATCAGTTATATTTAATTATTCAGAGTTACAGATGGCAGTTTTGTGAGGCAAACTGCTGATCTCTGGAGGCCTTGTGTGCTGATGCCTCTGCCTCTGCAGTTACCACTTGTGAGTCCCTGAGGTTGAGAAAAACAGGTAATTTAACCATTCCTGTAAGCTGTATTGGCCTATCCAACCAGGAAAAAATGAAAGGATCCTGATATTAAGCTAGTGGACTAAATACACAGAGATGGAAGAGAGTATATTAAGATAAATACTGCTGCCAGTACTTAAATCACTCTTTCTCCTTATCTACTGAAAAAAACCATTTCAGTTTTCCTACAATTTTTACCTCCATCAAATTTTTCCCATTCTCCACATTTGAAGAGTATTTGTACTATAGTAGACAAACATGTCCTTCCTTCATTCCATACTAGTAGGACCTTAGTTCTGGGCTCTCTGAGGCCCTGCTGTCATGTGTTGGAATCCCAGTGTGCACTACAGAACAAAACATGGCAGGCAAAGCAAGATGGATTATAATCATTCTTACCAGATTGGAAAGTATGTAGACTGTTTGCAGAAAACAAAAGAGAAAAGATTCCATCTTCCCTTCTCCACACCTTAGGAGTTTAAAAAAAAAAAATCTCCTTGTTCATTTTTTTGGTGATCAGTGCCAGAGAGCCAGTGGGAGAGAATCCACCAGCACCTTTTCCTCACACTGCTTTCTTGAGAGAGGTTTTTTGTTTTCAATTCACCTGATAGTGCAGTCCCAGCAGAATGCACCTAACAAATCATAGTGAGTGTCTGCACCTTGCTATGTATCAAAGTCCCTTAATGTGCCAACAAAGTTCTTCAAGGTCAGAAAAGCAGTTTATCAACCTCTTATATCTCTTATAGGAGACAATAAATTTATTCTACTGTTGGAATCTATGAATAATTCAGATGCTCTGTGAGATAAACACTATTGCTTAGGATGCTCTGCATGTCATTGTCAACTAGTACCAAACACTGTCATTGCTCCATGTACTCTGTACTTTTCAGTTTCCTCTCAGCTCAGGAAAATGCACTGCTGCATGGCTTGCATTTCTCTGTGTCCTTTAGTTCCTTAAAGTTTGCTTTTTCCTATTACATCTTTCCATTAACAAATAGGTTGAGAAAATTAATGTTTTGAATAACTGTTTCTTCCCTTCTCTCTTAATTTCTAATCAGCCTAAAAATCTACTTTAGAAATAAAAAAAGCAGATGTCTCTTAAAGGCCTCTGCATTCCTTACTCCTATCAACAAAGAAAGCAAAGTATCTTCCTTGACTACTACTTTTATAGCGTTCAATCTAGGATACTTCCTGTTTCTAGTTAGCTTAAGCATATGTATATAATTTGATATATACATAAGTCTAGTTAATCTTGTAAGAGCTTTATGCATCCCTTTAAAATATCTAATGAAATATTCAATTCACTTAGTACAAAATCATTTTGAGTTTTATTTCATTTTAAGACAAATAGCACCCTATTGAGCCAAATAAAATTTTGTTTGTAGGATCTATGGGACAGGGAATATAAAAAAAAATAGGATTTTTTTAAACTAACAGGACCTTTAAAGCCAAATATAGTATTGGACTGCTTCTTGTACTCTTTCCTTGATCATAACTTTCATATAAAAGTAAAAGTAATGTAACAATAGTTAGATATGCTGAAATTACAGATTTTTCTGGCAAATGTCAGAGTCTACATCTATAACTAACCACAAGAACTTAACTATCATTTTGAAACTTTAATTGATAGAAACATTTGGCTTTTAAACTTGAAAAAGTGATGAAGATAATATATTTGTAGACAGGACAGTTATATACCTGAGTGTATATCTACAGACATTAACAATTATTAAAATTCAGTCTACGATCCACCATATGTTCCACTATATTTTTAAATAAACTTAGCCCCATTTTGCCTGAAAATATATCTTTCCAGAGTAACTTAACATAATATTAACACTTGTTTCAGAAGCTTAAGACCTGTAATTTTGGTTGTGAGCTTTGTACTGGAAAATGTGAGTATGCCCAGTTTTATGTGATGTGAAGTAAATGTGTTTATACTGGTGATGAACTCCTTGCAGAACCCATAGATATTTTAAATAAAACAAGTAGATATGCATAAGGAGTTTTACAAATAGTAATAAGTTTATATCTCCTGATTACTTTTTAAACGGCAATTAAATTAATGGCAGCTTTCCAGTAAAAGCAAGCAAGTCAAAAAAATCTCAAAATTGAAACAATAATAGGAATGATTTGGCCTCAAAACAAGAAAGTTGGAAGAAAGAATTGTTTTAGCTTTCCTGTAACAACTTCACTGATGACACACTGCTTTGTGCAGTAATTCTCAATAAATCATAGTAATTTAGTAGACTATTATTTTTTTTTCTGCAGTAGCAAACCTATAAAAGGAAAAGGAATTGTTTTAATTTGCTAGATTTTCTGGTCATTCCACTGTTTATGTAAGGTATAAACTTCTTTAAAGGAGGTTTTTTTATTTGTTTCTTCACTTGCTTAGTGTCATCAGATTCTTAAAAAAAGAACAGGTCTCTATTGTATAGCTAAATTGAATCATATATTTTAAGGGAATGTTCCCCTAGAGTGAACATGCAGATGTAAGGTAAATGTTTTGTCAAGCCTGTAGTTTGCTGTAAACCAGCAGTGTGCCCATGCAGTCCACAGGGCCAACAGTATCCTGGGGTGCATGAGGAAGAGTGTGGCCAGCAGGGCAAGGGAGGTGATGCTCCTCCTCT
Organism: Rhipidura dahli; assembly: GCA_013399225.1. NCBI lineage: Eukaryota > Metazoa > Chordata > Aves > Passeriformes > Rhipiduridae > Rhipidura > Rhipidura dahli. The sequence goes on from VXAC01003804.1 coordinate 170,078, forward strand.
AAGCATCCCTGGTGGGGCCACGCCTGGAGTGCTGTGTCCAGCTCTGGGCTCCTCAGTACGAGAGAGACAACTGTGCAAGGAGCCACTGGAGAGGGTCCAGTGAAGGGCACAAAGATGATTAAGAAGTTGATTAGGAGGCTGGAGAGTCTCTCTCGTGGTGAGAGACTGAGGGAGCTGGGCCTGTTTATTGTGCAGAAGAGAAGACTGAGAGGGGATCTCATCAATGCATTTAAACATCTCAAAGGCAGGTGCCGAGAGGATGGTGCCAGGCTCTTTTCAGTGGTGCCCAGAGACAGGACAAGGAGCAATGGCCATAAACTAAAACACAAGAAGATCCACCTCAACACAAAGAAGAACTTCTTTACACTGAGGGCAGCAGAGCATTGGAACAGGCTGCCCAGGAAGGTTGTGGAATCTCCCTCTCTGGAGACATTCAAACTCCACTTGCATATGTTCCTGGGTCACCCACTCTAGGTGACACTGCCTTGGCAGGGGGGGTTCAACTAAATGATTTCCAGAGGTCTCTTCCAACCCAAACAATTCTGTGATTTTGTTATTAATTTCAAATGCTGTCTTTAAACAATTGTATGAAAGAGAAGAGTAATCTTTTCTGTGGTTTACTGTGGCTTATGATATGATGCTTGCATTAAGCACTAGATAAAAATTAAAAGGCAGTTATCAATAAAATTGGATTCTTTTGCTTCTAGAGCAAAATTTAAAAGCCTCATTAATTAAATAACCTTCAACCTATATGAATAAAAGTTTCTCTCATTTTATCTTGAATGATTTCCCTGTTCTACCTTAAATCACTTTTCTACCTCAAAGTCTCCTTAAACCTAATCCTATTTTTTTAATTGATTGAAAATTATTTGACTTTTTTTAAACTAAAATGGTTTAAATTAAACAAAATATTTGCTTAATCTGAAATAAAGACTACTATTTGGGTTTTGGTTGATTGGTTGATTTTTTCTTGGATGCAGAGCATAGCCAGCATTTTAAATGAAATTTTTGTGTGCATTCAAATGCTTTGAGTCTCAAAATGAACAGTTGAATGCCAACTGAAATATTTTACTAGAAAATATTATGAATTTTCCTTAAAACAACCCCCACGTGGTTTTGAGAATACTTTTTTCATATATATATATAGTATATGTCCTGTGGTAGTAATCTGAAAAATTGTGACTAAACTTCACAAATTCAGGTTAATTTCTGCAACATAAATTTAAACTAACAGTGGTTTTTCATAAATATTCCACTAGAATGAAAAAAAAATCAAAACCAAAATGTTTAGTGAAAGAGGAGATGAAATCCAGCCTCAGGTTTCTGGGACAGTTACTGAAAGGCAAAAAACCTACCTCTGATTAAGTTTAACAGCCCAGCGTCTGCTTGCTGACGGTTGAGACATTGCAATTCATGTAAAAGCAAGCTGCTTTTTTCCAGCATCCCTTCTTAGGCCTTTCCTGAGTTAAAAGGACTAAAAGAGGTAGGTGAAAAACCCTTGGAGCAGCTGCCTCCAGTCAGCCCACATGGAGCCTACCACATACAACCCAAGTGAGGTGGGACACTTGTCAAGAACCAGAGTGAAATCCTTTCTGCCTCTTACTCTGTAAGGTAATATTTCTTTCCTTTGCTTTTTTTTTTTTTTTTATTCCCCAGTAAAAATGCCTCTTTAGTTACTGACAGAATAATTATGCATGCTTTAGATCTAACAGGTATGAAAGGCTCCCAGGCAGCCTTTCCTACTGTGCATTTCAGATGCTAACCTCAGTGTTTCTGGATGGATTTTTTGCCTTCCTAAGACTGCTATAGTCCTTCAGCTACAGAAAATTCATGGACAATGCCTTGTTATCTATAATTTGTTGATGGACCTAGGACAGATTTTACACTTGCTGTCATTTGGCTTCATTTTATTCAGTTTGGTCTACAAGAACACAGTTAAATATGCTGTACACTGTTAAATGGGACTGTGCAGTATTTATTAATTGCTGCAAGAATTGCTAATAAAATTAGTAACATTGGAAGTCTATACAAAAGATATTTTTATATAATTAGGCATCTTCCAGAATAATTTGACAAAATAATGTCAAAAAAACCCCCAGTGACTATTTATGTAATGGATTTTCTACAGCACGAAGGGTTTCCTTGTAAACCTGCCTCATCTGTGCAATGTAAACAGTATCTACATATTTTCATCTTTAGTACGGTTGTAAAGTAATGTTTCTTTTATATGAGTTTTATCTTCCAGCTGTAAATTTAATAGTTACTGCAGACTATACCACTGACATTAATGATGTGAGACTCCAATAACTCCTAAAGAGTTTAAGATTAATGCAAAAGAACTTAACTTTGTGAGTCATGACTTACTTTTATTAGTGACTCTGCAGTTTGATTTAGATTGAGAATGGGAGAGAGTATTATTTGCCTATAGAAATGAGAAGCTGTTCATTTTATTATATCATTCATAAGTAATATGTCGGATTCTAATTTCTGCATGCAATAGGGATTCAAACACTTGGGGGCAAGTAGGGTCAAAATTCTTGCCGACTGCACAGTGCCTGAATAGGACTCATTCAAGATGTAGAAAAAGGGTTTTGCAGGAGGATCCAATCACCAGTTTCAGACCTATACTCAAAAAGCAAAAGCAAGTCTCAAGCACCAGAGACAGAAAGCCACAAAAAAATTATTTGCTTTGTTGGTCCAACAGCAGAGAATGGAGTGTGCTGTTGCATCAGATAAGGACATTGTCAAGCTGAAGCCTGATAATTTCTTTGTAGCCATCTAACCAGACTGTTGGAAAAGCAGCTCCCTACTTCGCCTTTTCAGGTAGTAAGAATGAGGCTGTCAGGAATTGAAGTAAGGAGAGAAGAGAATAAATAGTTTTCATATTGAAGCTGTCTGACAATAAAGTGGCTGAAATACTGACAAAAGTATGTAATTTAATGTGAATAAACTGTTATACTGCGTGGCAGCAGATGTATTAACCACCTTTAAAGACATGTTCATCATGTTTCCAGGGATCTCAGAAAACTGAAATTGACCTCAGTACCAGGACAATCCATGCAGTCTTCAAAATAAAATTGTAACCATTATGATTTTATAGACAGAGAGAAAAAAACACGAAAGAGTATTCTTTCCTGTCAGATAAAATACCAAAACACACGAAAACATGATTCTCTGAACTATTTGATGATGATAAATAACAAATAGTGTCAAATAATTCTGAAAAAGACCAAAGTGTTTAAAAAAATTTCTTTATAGACTTTGCATATTTTTATTAATTTTATTCCTGTAGCAGTTAATAACTATTTTGGTGATGTCAAAACAGTGGTCTATACAACTGATGATTTGTCAGTCATTCTTGCTTTCAGAATTCAGAGAAGAGTAATCAAAACTGTATTAAAACAGACCCATGTAGAGGAATGGGATTAATAATTTGGGGTTTTAAAATGTTAAAAAGAGACAAAACAACATTATACCCATCCTGAATGACAGGCACAGAGAAGATAAATCTTTGGATTTGTTTCTACAGTCTCAGGAAATGAAGATAAGAGATTTTTTTGGACAATTTTAAAATTAAAAAATGCAAAACTAGAAGATAGAATAAAGTAAAATGGATACTCCTTCCAATGCCATTTTTATTATTTAATGTTGTCTTGCAGTTTTTAGACTGAACTGTATCTTCCATCTCTTTTAGTTCCTCTTTACTTAGGAACACCAGCTTTGACTTTCAGTAAATGCCAAGTTGATCTCACCTAGTCAGGAAAATAAAAGCAGAATAATAACTCCTTGACCTAAATTAAAAAGGTAATTAGTGCATGACGTCAGGATAGATTTTACTGTGACCAGGCTATGATAGAAACACAAAGTTCTACCAGGCATCCTCAAAAACATGTCTCAGGATCTTGGCATGCTTTCTTGAGATATAAAACAAAGAAGCTCCTCAGGAAGCAAGATCTGTGCCATGAAATAAGCAACATTACCCACTAAATGACAGTTCTCTCAGTTGTGTTCATTAGAAATACCAAACAAGGCCACAAATGCTTTTAATCCCATTCCGTTTCGGTAAAAAAGGAAGCTCTAAAACACCCAAAAAACCAGGCATTTTTAATGGGTTTTGTGCCTAGGGACTACAAGTGGAACCACTCACTGAATAAAACAATAACTGAAGAATTAGGATAGTATTTCCAGGACACTCCTGGAGAAATGCTGGCATTCCCATTTCACAGTGGGGAATCTGCGGTGTGGAGAAATCACTGGTCTAAATTTACTAAGGTTTCGGAGAATGCAAGCTATGTAAAAATTCTCATGGATTTCATAATTGCTTCTTTCTAGAGCTGAAAAACAGAGTCACACCTATCTTTGTTTTTTCCATTTTTTCTCTTTCATGTTTCTTGCATCTCCAGCCATGTCTCCTTTATGTTCTTTCATTTATTTTCAAAGTATTTCAAAGAATTTTAGTGATGACTGACACCTTGCCGGAAGTACCTGACCTTTTAATAGATTTTCTTAATAATTTGGGAATTGAATTGGGAAATGAAATTATTTGAGATTAACCACTGCAAGAGTTTTATCTTTGAATTAGCTTAGTATGTCCCTCAGCTCAAAGAAGGAACAATAAAAATGAAACATTGACCTGAGTATCCAATTCATAATTGCCAATTTGCTACTAGGTTAAGAATGTATTTTTCTTGTTTTTCTGGTATTCTGCTTCTTTTGTTAGCTGTGTTTGAGTACTTGTGTGAATAAATCTTGTTTGTTTATGCCACCTAGTCACAGCATTGCTTGTAAATAAAAGTTACTAAAAGGAATAAAAATCTCAATTCGCTGCTTTGGAAACAAATTTCATTAAATACACAGAATTCAGGGTCTAGCTATAAAATCTACCTCTCTCTCTAGTGCAGCTCAAGATGGTTTAAAGGACTGTAGATTCCAGATAAATTAACTCAAGAGGAAGTACTTCTTAGTGAGGTTTTTTACAGTCTGACTTTCATTAAAAGCTGAACAGAACATTATTTTTAAAAGAAATGATAATTGCTACGAGATTTTTTTTTTTATGCACCTTAGAAATTGTCATTTGATGCACTCTCAGGTTTTCACTTACTAAAGATCCCTATTGACTTCGATAATCAATTTAATAATTCCTAATTTCTTTCCTGCCAATCATAAGTTGCACACATATATTTACATGAGTGCATTGTTAAATCTGCGTTATAATAAAATTCATGTACTCTTTCTATTCTATGTATTGTGTCTTTACAGCTGCCTGTAATGTTCATGAAGCACACAGACTCCAGATCCTGTTGTAGGTAATAACTGAAATAAAAATATCTAGGCAAAAGTTGTTTGTGTAACAAAGTGCAATGCTTCTCAAGAGTGATGGAACCAGACTCAGAAGTCCTCTGGGCTGAGAGAGAAGGCAAAGTTTTGAACTTTTTATAATCTGTTTTTTAAACACGTCAAATTAGAAAATTCCTAGAAGGAAAAAGAAATTCTTTTTTTTTAAATACTAATTTGTCTATGTCATGCAAGAGGTGGGAATATAAACCACCAACAAAATATAGATCAGATTTAAAACCTATAGCATTTTGCAGCACTGTAGAATACTTTGTCATATTTACATTTAAAATTGATTAGACTCTGAACCAGAACCTAACCTAACAAGGAGGTGTGAATGCCTCCTTCTATAGGAGCCCCATTTTATCATATACTTCTATGAAGAGCAAACCATATGGCAAACTCACTAGAAGACTCACGCTATTTAAAAACAGTAAACACCTTTGTTATGTAAACAACACAGAAGGAAATTGAAAGTTTGGTGACCAAGTTGATTGAAACACAGCATGGCACCAAAGGAAAGTAGGACCAAAATATGTTTAGTTTCAAATCCTGTGAAACAAGCCAGTATAAATTTGGCTTGGGAAATTTGTAGGCTATTTACAGGTCATTATATAAAATATAAAAAAACAGCTCAAATATTGTTACATTCTTCATCTGACACACGCACAGTTTGCCAGCTTTCCCATGCTGGCAAATGGTTATTTCATATCTTTAATACAGGTAAAACAAGTAAGAATAACTGATGAGAAATGCTGGATTTTGAATTACAAGTATGATGTTTGATGTTATGAATGGACCTTATGATCTCAGCGAAATAAAGATCCCTCTGTTCACTAACTCAGTGAAATTCCTTTTCTCTTTACTTCAACCTCTGCATTACAGGCATCCAAGTGTCTGAAAATCCTTGTGGCTTTTTAACAAGTAAAAGGGTATAGTACAGCAGGTATGTATGAGTGACAGGACCTGGCTTTGGACCTATTCAGGTTCTCTTTCAAATGTTAACCTCTAAAATACTCTAGAAATACAGCACAGAAGTGCAGTAAAGTGAATTTCTTCACAAGGACGAAAGAAGTCGAAGATGTTCTTTCCTAAATCAGACAGAAGTTATTAGTGAGTTGGCATTGCAAGCACTAGTGATCTGTCCTCTACTATTTTTATTCATATAAATGAATTGGATAATGCTTCTGAAAGCAATATTTCCATGTGATTTTAAATTAGGAAGAATAATAATTAATGAGGAACAATGCAGACAGTAACAGGACTAATAGATGACAAATGTAGTTCAGTGCAGCTTAATGTAGAATAATGAATCTGGTAGTGAAGTGAAAATAAAAAAAAAAAAAANCAAAATTGATCCAGTAAAATAAAAAATTATTCGGAGCTCGTGGGACACACACACACACACACACACACACACACACACACACTCCTAGGAGCAAAACAAGTGAACCAAACAAAGAAAGGAAAATAAAGTTGAAGACACGTCCTTTCCTAAAAGGTACCCTTTGCCAGGCTTAAACCTCCTGATAACCCAAAGACAGGAAAAAGTTAAAGTTTGGACAAACTCAGGGAAGACAGGGAAAAAGAGATGATGATTATCACACTCAAAAAACCCCCAACTGTTTCTGCAGTTCTGTTCCTGACTTCTCCACCCCTTTTGGACCCTAAAGATGGTGCCAGGCACTGAGCACTTGTATCAATAGTTACATTGATGCACAGACAGCAACTGTTGCAGAAATTTGTACTTTATTTTGCTGTTGGTGAGATTGCTATTTCCAAACAGCTTCAATCCACCTTTTGCTGTTTGTCTTCAGTTAGCCTGTTAGCCATGGTTTCCAAAGGTTCCCTGTCAACACTACGCTACTGAAAGTTATTTTCGTGAGTATATGCAGTGTTTATAAACCCCACTGCATGGGGCATGTCTGCTCTCCAAAAGCAATTCACACAGGAGCAACAGGTTTTTCTTTTTATTTATATAAATTCATCCATATGCCTTTATAAAATCGTTTATATGAATGGATTTTTATAATTAATATTTTCAAGTAACTACTATCACATTCATGATACCAGTATTCTCCAGTACTGCTGTTAATGCTGGTTATTTCATCTTGCCTGTTTTAAGCTGTGGCTGAGTATTTCATCTGAAATCTGCCTGGTGTGTTGATACAGTGTTCAGATTCATGGCTTTCCTCTGAATCTTAAAACAATTTGGAAAGCACCACTGCATTGTAAAACATGATCTTATCACAGAAGCAACTGTAATGTAGCTTCTCCATGTGGTGATGTTGGGGTGGTGTGGACATTCAGAGCTCTAATGCACCAAATTGTTTCGGGACGTGCTGAACATTAAGCAGCTGAGTATTTCTTTTGATGTTGATATCATCATGCAGTTTCTTAAAGAATTAGTCTTCCTCAACTGATTTTAATTCTTTTGATGTGTCCTATTCGAGAGATACCCATTTTGCTTGGGAAATGCTCTATTTTCTTAAACTTTCTTTTTCATTGTTCTTCCCTGATAGGAGATGCTAGATGCTATTGCAATTCTTATTCCCCTTTCCTTAGAATTACTGGGGTTTGCCCTATGGATCTTATTTTGTACACAAATAATATTAATTGCATAGCATTAATATTATTAATATTGTTTTCCAAAAGAAAGTTTACTCACTGAAAGACTAAACTTTTACTTTTCTAAAAACAAAATACATCTATTTTGAAAATATTTACACGTAGTTCTTCTTAAGAAGACATTTTTGTTTATTCTAAAAATGATTTTTCACTTTCTATTCTCTCTTTCATTTCCCTAATTTTTTTTTTTTTGGAATTTAAGATCAGCTGGCTCAAAGTACCATTTTTCATGTACCTCACAGAGTTGTTGTGCTGAGCTCTTTGACTGAGAATATGCTTCTTTCAAACACCGGACCCTGAACATCAAGGCCAACAAAAGCTATTTTGGTCAGATGGAAAGGGAAATTGCCTTGATTTTGTTCCAAGCAGGCAATTAAGAAATGATAAATTGGAATCCATGTAAAGCTGGAAATGGTAACTTTCATACATGTTATGCACTCTGAAGTGTAAATCACCTGATAATAATAATAATAATAAATACAATTATTGTAAAAAAAGGGAAATGAGCACAAGCTTATAAAATTGATGTGATTTCAAAAATGGAATTTGTTTGGAAATTTTTATTAAAAAACTTATGAAATTAATAATTTTCTCACCTTTTCTGTGTAATATTTAAGTCATCTGTCCCTTGTAGTGTAAAACTAATCTTTTAGTGCTTTAACATATGTCCTTTTTATAATTTCCGTGTATAGTGTTTCAACTTATAGCAGGCAGTGGCACAGGAGAACTTGCAGGGAAGTAATTTGGCTTTTTGCTCTATGAGGTGGCTGGTCCAAATCATCTCACATATCAGAAACCTGATACTTAACAGCCTTTATTAGTTTTGTTTGCTACATCTTAAAACTAAAATCTAAATCCTAACTCCTACTGCATCTTATAAAATATGTTGAATGAACAGCAATATTTTCCTAATGAATGTGTAGGTTTTAAGGTATTGCAAAAGGAAAGAAATGTTCATGCAGAGTTCTGATGTAGGAAATCCATTTTCAGTTCTTAGCTTGTTTTATATTTACAGACTGTTTTATTTTACTCTTCTCATGTGGAATAAACTGTGAATATTTTAAAGTTCCAGTTGGTAAATTCATTGTTAAACGCTAATACAGCCATGGATGTTCTTTGTCAAATAGTAGGAACAAAATGATTGCTCATGGAAATTGTATTTTCTGATAAGCTCCAGATTGTAGATTCTGATAAGCTCTTTCTTCCAGATTATTTTGGACTAACACCATCATGCAGAGCAAAATGGTACAGTTCAGGAAAGCACTGCAGCTGCATGCAGGCAGCACAGCTTGGAGGCTGCTACCTAGCTACCTCTCATGGGTTTTAAATCTCACTTAAGAGAATCTACCAGTTTCACTGATGTCAATTGCTAAGTGACTATTCATCACCCTGTATGTATAAAAGTTTTCACAGCCATTGCAGTTTATGACCAATGGATATCTTCTTTTGATTAAAATAAGATTTACAAAAAAGATATTTCAGAAGACCTACTAAATGTTTATGCAGATAATACGACCTAAGTGAATAATATTGAACATTTTGTAGTACAAGGAATTCTGGGAAGGTAATTTAATTATTCTGATTACCTACTTAAGTAACCTTCTTCAATAGCCAAATAATGGAATTTACTTGCCCACAAAATTATCTGACATTGAACATTAACTTTGACATTTTTCTGGTCAGAGTTTGAAAAAGAAGCAAGTGTACTATTAGAGGTCTTGGATTTCCTTGAAACAAAGTGTTTTTCTCTTTTGTCTATCTTTTATTTTCTCTCTGTGCCTCACTCTGGATGTAACACTTTGGTACACAGTAACTAACAAGTGTAGTAAAAGCAAAAATAAGTATTAGAAATGCATATATTTGTCTTTTCATGTGACTACCAACTAATATGTGTTTTAGAATTAATTCCCATTTATTTTTTTCAATGTTTTGTTACTTGTTTTTCCTCACAGGTTTGTGAATCTATTAAAATTCAATCTTTTAATATTTCTTTTCCAATTACTTGACATTTTAAATGGATAGAAAACACAGTCAGGGACTATTGTATTTTTGTGAGGTATGATTTCTTCTTTCCACCTGAAGTTGATCTTCATTAACTGTTTCTGAAAGAAAAATGGGCAGGGTTTTAATTGGAGCACAAGGAAGTGCAACTGCAGAAAAACACTTAGAAACAGAAGGTATCTGTTAATCACAATTAGAAAGAACAAAAGATTTAGCTTAAAGGTCATTCAAAGAAAGGGTACCAATGACTTGCTTTAATTTCTCAGTTGAGGATCAGAGTGAATGTGCTGTTTCAGAGGAAAAACACTTCAGATAATTCTAAGCAACAGTTTAACCCTTTGTTTTAAATTCTTGCATGAGAATAGCTTAGAAGTTGTTTATTTGATCAGTAGCTGGAATAGAATTTTTCTCACTTGGAGAGGCAGATGCTTCCTCATTGGGGGAATCCTTCCTTTCAGCAGCCCATAACTGTAGACTTCTATATGAGTACAGCAAGATGTCTGAGACCAAATACCCATCAGCAGAGTGACCACCTTCCTCTGTGATGACCAGCTTAAGCTTTGCTCCTGGTTTAAGCAGCTGGAGTTACATGGAACTAAGGCACCACATCTTCAATTTGACTGACAGTGCTGGGAACAAATGATACAATGGAGATGAGTAAACATCAGTGTGGTTGGAGTCCAAGACCGAATTACCTGTTGGATTCCTTGAAAATCTTCTGCAGTCAAATGTACTTAAGAGCTGAAACCCTACGAGCTGGCAACAGCCTCTATACCTGTGCTTGTCTACCTGTGTGATAAAATTTAAGAGCTGCTGTTATGTCTAGAAGAGAAAGGGAAAGACTGCCTACCTGTTAACAGACATGGCTTTTTTGAAAGAAAAAGAATTCATGTGCATGAAATTAAATATGCATATACATTTTGGAGGTCTGAGTTCTTAAACTGAAAGTTTTAGCAAAGAATTAATATTCATTTGTGCTCTTTTCCTGAGATTGTACAGGGTTTCTTTTACAAATGTGATGATTTGTTCTCTACATCAGCTTTAATAATTATATACAAAATTGTGGAAAGATTTAGAGGGGGAAAGTGTTCTCATTTCAAGCCAGGTAATATTCCAGTCATCTTGTACATGTTGCTTTTTAGATTTTGTTGCCCTCACTATGAGGCTTCTAATTTAGAAAAGGGAAGTTTTGTCTCAATGTCAGACTGTTCCAGACAGTAGGCAGGCCCTTCTGCAGCAACTGCAATTAAAATAATTAATGAGTGTGATTTATTAATTTTCATACTTGTGATAATGTTTATCTGCATTTTCATCAATGAAAGACTCATTTGAAGGATGATGAATTAAAACCTGTATCTTGGAAATGTAGAATTTTAAAAGATGTATAAATACTGATTTTATCATATTTCCTGTGAGATATTTATACTTTTATTATGGTTTATTGATGTATCTCCTCAACAATACTTACTGCAAAAATAGAGAGCAAAAACTTTTCTTGCCCTGTGTTGGTTTTTTATTGTTCTTAAAATGAAAATAAATTCCTCTATGTTAACTTATTGTAAGAAATTTCTTAGGAAGTAGTAAGATGCGCAGTTCAAGTTCTACAATCCCAGAAATTTGGTGAAGTTATGGGAGACAGTCTAAAATTTATCTGTGATGTTTGAAGTCCTGCTTTCACATTGGTAACCAGGAATGAGTATTCCTAGGAGAGCAGAGCCAGAACACCTTCTCAGTATCTGTGAATGCATGGCAAGTCACTGGGAGAGCACTGAAATTTCCAATACCTGTTTCTTGTCATAATAATATATAGAAGACCAAATTCTAAGCTAATCTATTGTGGCAATCCTGTGACCTTTCCCCAGGGCATGCCCCATAAGACCAAAGCCATTTCAGTAGGTCTGTAATTGGACAATTACCTTTTCTCAGCCCGTAAATGCTGACTTGGGGACTTGTCTCCCATTAATCTTATGTTTACCAAATGGCATGAGCTTATTTCTTTTATAATGGTCACTATACATGCAGGAGAGTGGTCTGTCTGCCATTTCTTATGGTTTAAAGTGTTGCAGCTGTCATTTGTTTCAGTCTCTCAGTGACCTAGTGGATTATTGCACTTAAATGCTTTTACTTCTGGAAACCTGGATTCAAATTGTTTGTATGGGTTGGCAAGGGAAATGTGTTGGCCACAAAATATTTCATACCAGCTGTTTGTACACAACAACAATCATCACTGTAATTCAGCATGATTAAAAATCTCTGTTCAGAAAAGCAGTTTTAGATGCAAAGAAACAAGATACAGTTCAGACTCCAGCTGAAGCACCCTAGCTTCTCACAAGAAGGAAAATGGGAGGGAAAAAAAGAACAGGAGGACATTTTCTGATTTACACATACCTTAATGCAGTTAAATTTTATTAGAAGGCCTCAACTTTTCAGGTCTTTTTCTGGTAAAATTCCCATAAAGAAAAGAGAGAATTTTGCCTGGAGACAATTTGCTTGGCTGTCCCTGTAATTTTTGTGACTTGTGGCTGAAGTCAAGAAAGCACTATCATCATATTTGTACAGCCATTAAAATATCAGGAATTCTCTATTAAAAAGTGGGGNGGGGGGGGGGTGGGGGGGGGGCACACTTACCAAAAAGACCCACTAATGTGCTTTTTCTGAGAATAGCCAAAAAAAAGAGTCTTCTGATGTAGAGGCATAAGTTCTAAACATCAAAAATAATATTCTATTATTTTAAATAGAATCTTAATTTTCTGAGTCAAATAAGTAAAGGGGACTTCAATTCAACCCTCATTTTTTGGTCACAATCAATAGCATTTAGAGTTTAACTGTATGATTTGTCCCTTCAGTCAGGTATTTGGACATCTAATTTCTCCAATTATTTGCACCTGTGATTGGTTGCAAGTCAAAATTAGAGGTTGCATTTAAAAAATATGGACACAATGAAAAACAGAAGGATGCCAAATAAAGATATTCTATGCTAAGGTGTCAAAAACCACTAAAATGGTGGTTGTTCAACTGTGACATCAGGCAAACAGCACCTGGCAGTTGCAAAGCAGATTCAATCCTTCAAATGGAAATGGTGACTAAAGAACATGGAAAGAATAAGGTTGAACAAAATATTTTTTTGAAAATAATAGTCAAAAAAGTTTTTTTTCATTCTTTGAACACTTTGCAGACTATTGCTTTATGCATGTGAAAATGTAGTGAGAGATATGCTGTGCTAGATTATATGCAAGCAAAAAGTATAAATAGTGAGGAAGTTTAGAAAATGTAGACGACTGAAAATGCAGAACAGATTTGTGGAACTTCATGGATCTATGATGTAATTTTCTCCCATTTAGAGTTTAAAAACCCTGTCCACTTTCCTGGAATTTAAAATCCCATTCTCATTTTACTAAATTTTAGTCAGGTCTGCAAGGGCTGGGTTTTGGTTTTGATTTTTGCCGGTGGGGGTTTTTATCAGCATTTGATAGTGAGTATTTTGAGAACAACATCAGCAAGAAGGAATCATTTTAAGATATAAGAAAAAAATCTTAATTTTCAGTATCAATATGTTATCAATACCTGGTTTGAATTTTATTTTTCATAGTTACTTGCTTTCCCTCCCCACACCAAAATTTTGTAAAAAACTGTTGGTTTGCCAATTTGTTGTTTGGCAATCTACTTTTTGAGTTTGGTTTTAAATGTATATCAAGATTACTTGTGTATATCAAGAAAACGTGTATGTTTTGCTGTTAAAACCTCATAAACAGTCTATACAGACAAATCAAATAAGGATATTTATGGACAATGTCAAATGAAAAACAGCTATACGTGTGAAATGTCATTGGGGTAGATGTAGTGGAAGAACTAACAGAAAAATGAAGAAACTTCTTTTTATTTAATGGAATTTTTTAGTCCAAGTTAAGATTGTTATGAAGTATTTAATTATGAAAAACTATGTGGTGTTTTTTTCTTTTATATTCTAGGCCCTTCTTGTCATAGGGTAAATATGGTAAGAATTGGACAGCTAGACTAACTGAAGATGACACCAGGGGAAAGAACAAAGAAAAAAGTCTGTTGTAATTTAATTTTAAAAGGTACCATCATTTATTTTCAGTTGGCATTCAATTTTCAATACACTCATTTTAAAATGCATTACTGTTTAGTTTTGAATGTTATGGTAATTTGGGAATTGACTTAGCTTTTCTCAGAGTTAGAGATTTGAGGCATATTAATGAACATAAGTTTCAGATGACAAATGGTGCTTGAAGTTTCCATGTCTTTTAATTCATTTTTTATTAGAACATGGATGTTTTTCTGAAATATAGATGGCATTTGCCAGGCAAAATGGTCATCTGATTTCAACATACAATGTGATGCTTCAGTGAGGTTTGAACTTTAGAGTGATTTAAAATTCATTGGTAATAGTGCTATAAAGGCCGTGTTCCCTGCCTCAAAATGCAATAAGCTGCAGGATAGTATCCCCTTTGCAGCCACACTGAACCTTCAGTCTATTTCACTCAGGGCTTTTTTTTTTTTTTTTTAAAATTCTCCAACCTGTGAATTCCAGCTGTGCTTCATCATGCTTGCATTGTCAGAAGCAGGTGCTGGTGCATAAGGATTTTCTTAAGGGAGGGAAAGTGAGTGGCATAAAATGATTTGTATTTGTTTAAAATGCAGTAGAAATATATTTATGCCTACCCATTAAAAAACTAACACCTATGGATTAAAAAGAATTCTTCAGAAGATAAATTAATTTTGTTATATATTTACAAACCCAAGCTTATGCTTATAATAGCCAATCTGGATCAGTTAACATGAAATTATTGAAAACACAACATTAAAAAATGAATTTTTCACACTCATTTTTCTTCTGACTAAGCTCAGAAATTATTAAAAATAAAAATATTTTCAAGATTCCCAATGCTTCTTGAATGCATAAATAAACTAGATGGTAGAGGGCTTTAATTGAGACCCCTGCCCCCCCCTTTTTTTAAGGAGTACAAACCCAAGATCTAGTCATATGCACAAGGTGAAATTCACTAGTTATCTTACCTTTAAAATAGCTTGTCAACACTGTTGCTCATCAGTTTACATTAAATACAGCTGGTCCATTTTTCCCACTCTGGACATACAAATTACCTTTTTTGCTTAGAGTGCTACATGATGCTTTGTGACTTCTCTGCACTTAAATCTTCTCATGAATCCTGCACTTGCTTGTGCATAACAATAAAAATACTCATCACTTTTTGCTAGAGCTCCAACAGTTTCAGAAAACACATCTTCAAATATGTGCACCAGGGAGCAGCAGGAACAGAGCTGCTCCTCTGGAGCAGACAGCAGGATCCGGGGCTGCAGCTGGGAGCATGTCCCCAGCAGTGGGATGAGGTCTCACACGATCCCAGTCCTGCAGGCAGAGGTGGGTGCTGGTAATGGGGTCCAGGAGGGGCAGACGAGTGAGTCGTTGCCTCCCTCTGGGGTCATTCCACAGAAATCCAGCCTGGAGGGAGAGAAGACAGGTCCAGAGACCAGGCTGCAGACCAAGCTGCAGAATGAGGCTGAAGTGCACCCAGGAGACAGGGATGCATACAGCATATCTTCAAGGGGTCCAGGAAAAAAACACCCAGGGCCTGGGTCTATGCATGGTGCAGGGCCAGAGACAGGACTAGACAAAACACTCAGCCAGTGACTCACACTGGTCCTCCTTGCATTTTTGAAGTTTTTTATTTAGCTAATAGACAATCACATTTTAATTTATCACTTATGAGAAATTTGCTGCAAATATTTCGGATAATTTAAACCTCCATTAGATCCATATTAATATTTGAAGGTATCTCTACTTCCTCATCTTTCTATGAGTTACCTGTTACCATTTGTGAACATTGTTTTTGAAGGCATAAAGGCAAAATGGCTCATAAACTCAAATCGTTCCTTGACAATGATACAAGAAATTTTAGAATGTTCCATCATTCCCTCTTCAGTTATTTTACCTATATGTTTGACATATGTGTACCTTTCAGAAATTTTTTTGCCTCTTTTACACCTTAAGAAAAGATTTTAGAACACTGATGTTTTCTGAGGACTTCTCAATGTGCAGGAATTAATGACATCCTGAGATAAAAAAACCACAAACTATAGCCATGCCCAAGAATGATGCCCAAGAAGAATGTGGATTCTGACAGTGGTATTCTATTACCTTTGCAGTACATTTCATTATTTTACTTGATTCAGCATTGGCCTTACAAGGTCATTTCATGCCTATGGTGTTGTTTCTGGGTTTTTTTCTTAACTTTTCAATCCTACTGATAGCTGCGCAGTGAAACCTGAAAACAGACTAGCACTAATTTACTTTGTACTGAATCATTGAATACTTGAATAATTGAATACAAAGACCATTGAAAAGCATGAAAACTGTTCTTAGGAGTTGGACAGTACCTCTTGATATTCAAGGCTGCTAGTTGATGTCAGGCGCAAGATGGAAAAGTCTTTTAAAGCAAAGAAAACATTTCCACCCATCAATGTTTATGGAAAAAAAACTCATTAACTGAAGTTGATAGTTTCGTATGCACACTGAACAGGAAAAGGAAACTATATATTACCTGTTCAAATAAAGTCTTTAGTATTATTGATTTGCTGTGAAATAAACTCAGGTGAGTATGAAATTTGTTTAGGACTGCAGCATACAATCAAATTTAATTCTACTTAATCACTTGTAAATGCTCTGTTGACTCTGATTATTTTGAAGTAATTATTTATGTGAGTTTCCTATATTTGATACCATGAGAAACAAATAAGAAAACTGAAACTTCTCTGTAATGGAGGAGTACTGAGAATCTGAGACAAAGACACTGAATAATTACACTGAAAGTGGTTTATTAAATGTCATTATTTTTACTTTCTTTTACTGACATCAACATATAGGATGTTTTATAGCATGGCAGACTATAAAATTTTATCCAATTGACATCTTACTCTATGCCAAAACATCAAAGAATTAGGTGTTTTTTTGTGGTAAAGAGCAGGGAAAGTAGTGAGGTGTCAGCAACACTTGTACTCAGCTGAGGTTTCTGAGGTGGTAGATTAAGTTCAAGACCCTGAAGTTTAATGCCTGATAATGCAGAAGGCAGTGGCCATCCAAGTCAAGAAAATCAAGAGAACAGATTAGTCTGCTTGGCATCATCATCCATGGACAACCCTCACTGTGCCGAGCACAGACCACAGCTGTAGGTGCATCTGGTCAAAACTACAGGTGGTGATGCCAACATTACCTGCATGGATCATGGATCTCTGCCAATTGCCTTCTAGAATTGTCTTTCTAGACACATATGTCTCTTTACAGAAAAATGCTTCAGCCATAAGATACACACACAAATAGAGCTGAGATGCTCTCCTCCAGCTTTCAAATTATTGCTGAGCAGAATCAAGATCCAAGAGAAAAGCAAGCTAAAAAAAATATACTTTCTATCATGCAACCAAGAGACAAACATTTTTACACACAAAACCTTACTATCTGCAAAAAGGGGGCACAGTGTGCATATGCAGGTATAGGAACTTCTTTTTAGTTCAATTAACAGTTTAACAACCTAACCAACCAAAAAAAAAAAAA
>VXAC01003804.1:187675-248824 GCA_013399225.1 Rhipidura dahli
GCTTCTCATCAGTCCAACTTTGATAATGTTTCTAGTCGAAATTATGTCACAATTACAGAAAAACCTCATCCACTGCTACAACTGTTATACTTTCAAATACCATTTTCTTTGATACTGTACTCACCCCCCCAAAGATTTTCTGGGCCCTAAAATTTACAATCAAGTTTCACTGAACAATTGTGTGCATGGAGGTGGGGATGGGGGTGGGTGTATTTCAGAGAATCATCATTGTCATGAGTTCTTTGGTACGGGCAGTGTGATCTTCCTGGTGAAGGTCTCTGCCTCAGTCTCCCTGTTCACTTGTTCTTTCCTTGTTGCTTCTCTCAAAGGTTTTAAGTATTTAATTGGCTAAATACATATTAGTTGTCAGCTAGAATTGTAAGTACTCTAGTGGACTTCACCTTTGGATGTAAAATTTCTAAAAGGGGAATACTAGCATACATATCATCTGAGTTAGTTTCAAGTTTTAAAGTCCAATTTTTCATTAACAAACTATTTGGGCAATTGTGCATGTGAAACCTCTTTTTATGTTACAGCTGTGGAAAATGCAAACAATATCTATTCTGCCAAACTTCTATGTCCTTTCCCTTCAAACCAGACATTCCAGAGCATACTTAAACTGTAGATCAAGCAGTACATGAGCTTAATTACAATCTAATGGTAGAATTCATCTAAGAATAAACCGAGCATTACAGTGAAAGGGATATGAAATACCCACATAAACACTTCTAATGCTCATTAATTTTCAAATAAACAAAGATATAGTTTTCCAAAGCATAACAGTTCACAAAACAAAAACAAAAACAAAAGAAAAAGAAAACAAAACAAAACAATGAAAAAAACAAACAAGTAAACCCCCAAAACCAAATTTAAAAACCCTCAGGAAGCAAAATTAATAAAACCTAAAGTAATTTAGACTCTGTTTTCAGATAAATATATATTTTTTAATTCTCCTATAGGAAGATTCCCAAAAGTCAGTGCTTTAAGTTTAATATACAAGTGAGTTTAGAAGCCTTGTTTTATAGTAGCAGTACGTGAGCTTTAAAATCTTGTCGCAGCACTCACTTTGGTTGTAAAGCTAAAATTTCACAGTTGCTCTTGAAAATGCCATTACATGAATTCAAGTATTTATAAACCCTCAGATATCTGCCTCATGCTAACAAACTTAGTAGACTATATTTTTCCCTTAGTACAGCATAGCAGGAATGCCAAAAGGCATTACCTGAAGACATCCTGTTCTGCTTTGCACTTAGCACACTCTTGAATTACCAGTGGGAGGATTCAAGACAAGAGAGGGTTTTGCAACAGATATTTATTACAAACACTTACATGGAATAGCCATATGAAAAATTCCCCATAAAAATGGCGCAACTGGTTGAAAGCAATTATCTGTTTGTTCTAGTATCATTCTTCAGGGGTGGTCAGAATTGCTGTACAGAGAATAATATGAGTAAATATAGAGATATTTATTCTTTCTGTCATATCATAATTTAATTTATTGCCCCTTCTTCTTGAATTGTGAATAATTACTCCCTGTGCTACCCACAATCACAGACTATTATACTCCTCTCAAGCTGTTTCTTTTCCAGGTTGAATAGTCTCAATCTATCCCACCATTACAATAATTTTAGTGATCACCATTACTGCTATCTGTTACTTTTCTAATTGAACTTCATGATTTCTGACATTGAACAACTAGGATCTTACTGTATTAAAAATCATGTGTATAACAAAATATTAAATTGCAAATATTTGTCCCTTATTCATTTCCTACCAACCCACAGGGTTCAGATTGTTAGTTGTTAGGGGTGTTTTTATCACTGTTGAGATTTTGTTTCCATAAAATTATCTAGTATTACTCCAAATGCTGTCTCCTGAATAGTAATATCTTAATCTGAACAAACTTCTAAATAATGACCTGCAAAATTTTCAGATACAAGTATTTATATGTAAACCTTTCATGTTCAGTTCAATCCATTAATTGTATTTTTAAATTATATAGTTTTGCTGCATTGTGGATTTGTGAATACGCAAGTAAGTGTGATTAAAAACATTGTGATTATATTTTTAAGGGCCCTAGATGTTATTCTCCTGGGCCTCAAAATCTCTTTTGACCAAAATGATACCTGCTCTAGAAATACCACCAACATGACTACAAAGAGTTATAACTTAAACAATATTCACATTCATATTGAAATTTCTGATAGAACAATTCAAAAGACTTTCATTTGCACAGGATAGCTGAAGCTAGAATGTGGAGAGTTGAGTAAAAATGTACCAACTCACAGGCCAGGCAGCCCACACCCAGGTTTGCATGACTAGAGCACAGTCTATTCTTGGCTGTGGGCTCTAATACTTGCTGCATACTTGCCCTGCTATTCTGTATTTTTACAATTAACAGGAGTTACAGTTTAGAATCAAATTAAAATGAGTTGTAATTTAGGATGAAATTTGTGGGACTGTCATGCCGATGAGAAATTACATCATAAAAGTCTGCACAGCAACTAACTGTATATCACAAGAGCTCCACATATTAAAAAAAAAATGGATTAATTAAATAGCTTTTTGTTGCTGCAAGTAAGCAAAATGCTCCTAGAACATTATATTCTTGCATGATGCAAAAGATTGGTGATACAGAGTAACAGAATTTTTCCATGAATTTTATTTAAGTATCCAAAGTCCACAGAAAAAACCTCTGCAGTAGTGTGGCTACTTTGCAATAAAGAAAGAAAATCTTAACCTGCCAACATAATACATTACATTTTTACCAAAATATCTCTTAAGAAGAGACAAATCACAGCTCATTGTTTTTTGATCTTGTAATGTCTTACTCATAAACAAAGACCTTTCCCAGTTTCCCAGTTTCTAAAAATCAGATTTTATCACTGCCCTCATAGTGCAGCTATGAGACATGATAGATATGCAAATGTGTTTTTGTTCTTCCATAGTAACTATAGACACCCATCTACAATACCCATAATTTTCCAGATCTCTTACCTTTTCCTTCCTCCAGTTACTTTCCCATCTATAACTGTCCCTAAACTTCTGTCCCAAACTACCAGCAGAACTCAAGTGCAATAGCAAAGCATTGAATTCGATGTTCATGCCTTATAGAAAAAAATCTTGTGAAAGAATACAAGATGTCAAAGCAAACATTCTTCCTTAATACAGGAACTACATAACCATGGAATGAAGGATCAGAAAAGATGTGATCAGTTTAGACTTTTGATAATATTTAATAATAAAAGGTTAATTTTAATTTATTCCAACTCAAAAAAAAAAAAAGGCAGATTAGATATGGAATTACTGTGAAAATTATGTTTAAATTGAATGAAATTCAGCCTCACAGTTTTGTAGAAGTACAGATTGGCTTTTGATTTGCCCCAAGGCACTTCTGTTATATCTCCTATTTAAAATCTGTTGCTGCTAATTCCTTGATTTGTATTACAGAGTTACCACTTTGGATGATTAAAAATCTTTTATGTTGGAGTACTTAATTTTTTTAATTAGGCAGTGTGTTAAAGGAAATAGGAGGCTGATTTTGTTGGGGATGAAACCTGAGGGGAATGTCCTGAATTTCTGAGAAAACTTCAGATATTTGGGGATGGCAGTAAGGGGAAGTTTCTGTTTCTTTTGTTATTGTGATTTAAATTCTCTGGAGAATTTCTTTATCAAAACATAATATCTAATGAAGATTTTTGAGTTTTTCAAGTGCAGTTCTTTACTAAAACAGATGCAATAACTAAAAAAATTTATTCAAAATTCAGAAAGAATGATCAACCACAGGTTTTTAAAGCAGGAAAACTAGTTAAGGTTCTGACATATGCCCAAGATTTCAGGTTCAGCAATTAGAGCTGAGATTCTGTACAGGAACTCTTAGAGCAAGTTTTGTGTTATGATCAGTCCCCCTCAGCACTACAGTGTTCTTTCACAGGATTTTATGACACCTTAGCTGCTCTTCAGATATCACATACAACAGGCAATGTAGACCCCAGAAGATCATGATATTATCTCAAAGTACTTTTGTGCACTACATTTGAGCCATTTACTGAAACTATAGAGACTGTGGACCTGTCGCTCTGTCAGTTGTAGAGTCCGTCATCTTGATCAGAACTCTGAATGCAACACCTTGCAACTCCCATTGGATCTCTTCTTCCAGTTTCCTTCCTGTGGAAAGCATGGTGTGAGGAAGAGGAGCAGAAGAAACTACCTGTGTCAGGTTCTGCAGTGAGTATTGACTCGTCTGGGAGATGCATGTCACTAGAGACTGGGAGAGTCATCCCAGACTGGGTCATTTGGACACAGCTTCAGAGAGCTCTGAACAGCCTGAGTGACAGCACATTTCTGTGATCACTAACAAGGTCCAGCACTTCATGAATGTTTCATGTTGCACCCAAAACTCTGCCCTTTTTACCTTGTGTCCTACCATGTATGCTGTGAAAGAGCCCTTGGAAGCAGTTTCATACCTATCATTTTCAATCCCTTCTCCAGAGAATCCTGTAGCAAGAAGCTGGGGGACAACCACTACAGACACTGCAAGCACAAGAAAATAAAATATTTTGCTTCAGTGTTTCCTGCAAATAAAGCCACTTTTGTGACAGTAGATTGTATTTCTCTGCATGTAAACAATGCAGATACCCCTGCTACAACGTTCATCCGCAGGATGGGGAAACAACTGACCTAATTTCTTTACAATAGTACATAAGGAAATACGAACCCAGTGATGTCCTGTTAGAAGTATCTCTGCTGACATAAATGCAATTGCTTTCTAGCGTCACTTCTTTTCCCCTCTTGCTAAGAATAAGCAGATTTCCAGCATGATAGTAGTGAATAGTGTGGAACAGCATATTTGGCTGATAACAATAATAGGTTAATTCTATTTCAGAGTATATATCCTACACATTTTTTCCATGTAGAGTAAACTTAAACCTGTTAATGATCATATCTTTTTAGTTACTAGACTAGTGGCCAGTGTTCTTGACACAAGGTTGGAGGGACTGAATAGAATCACTCAGGAAAAAAAAAAAAAGAGCTTAGAAAACTTTATAAGAAGACAAAGAAGATTTTTGTTACCTATATTTTTTAGACTGGGCTTTCTATCCTCCAGTTGCCTGCTGAGATTTGTTTGAAGTGTTATCTGTCCCCTACCTTTGGACAATAACAAAGCCATATAAAAATGTGCCCATTGGAAAGGGGAAAGTCTTCCTGAGTATACACCATCAGAAAAATGTACTTATGAACACTGTGACAGTTGCCCCCTGTGCTCACCCTACAGGTGCTTCATGGGCTCCAAAGTTCTGCTTATCATTGATAAACTGCCTCGTTCACCTGCTCTGCTGGAATGTAAATAAGATTTCTCGAGTTGAAAGAAAAGGTTAATATGCAATACATAAACAACACCAGAATCTCAGCTTACAGAAAATAACCTGCTATGCTAGTTGAGTAGAACACAAATTTAATTTCTGAGTAAATGCCTGTTGTTTGAGGAGAGAGAAGTCAAATTGTCAAGAACACAAAGGGTTAAATCACAGTGCAAGGACTGCACTTCCATCACAACAAATATTATGAAAGATGCCAAGATTCAGTACCTAAAAGGAAGATGAAAGTGAAAGAAACTGCTTAAAAGATAGGTAATTAAATACATTTAAGGTTTTCTTTTAATATTGTATTATACTGATTTGCTTAGAGCATGTAAAGAAAATTTTAATAAGATTTAAAGAAAAAAAATATTTTCCCAACTTCTTTTTTCTTACTCAAATATTGAGCAGAATAAAGTTCTCAACTTCTGTTGGTATTGCTAAGAATAGGGTAACTTTAGAACTCTTCCAGCTCTTACACATTTTTGAAAATGGAAGCTGTAGTTTCAAGATTAAAGCTGTAATGATAGTCTGCTATAAATGCAGTGAGCAAAACAAAGGAAGAGAAGAAGCTTACTGCAAGTCAGACCTGTTATGAAGTAGAACTGTTTGAAATAGCACATTTTTTTCTTCTAAAAAAACCACACTCTTTCCCTCATCATTGCAGTTCCAGAAATCAAAGTTCTAGAAGAATCCCAGGAGACCGACAGACTCCAGCACTCTGCTAAAATCCTTTATTGAGTCTTGATCAGCTCTTACCCTTACAGAGACTTAGTTTTTTTATGGCACTTCATGTTCTTGCACTCCTATCTCCAGACATTTGGAGAGTAAAGTGCTCTATGAAGAAAAAGTTAATTGTTTTCAGTGCAGTCCAAAACAAACAAACAAACCAACGAACCCCCACAAAACCCCCCATCCAACTGCTCCAATCTAAAAGTCAGAATAAATAAAATACTTTATATTCATTGCTTCTCATTTTTGGTGCCTTCACTTCCTCTTATAGACCCTACAGAAGTACTCAAAGCATAGAGTTGAGCATGAAGGTTCACTGTGCCTTAAGGAAAGTTAGAATTATCCCGAAGAATGGACTAGAGTTGTGTGACAAGAAGCACAGCAATATAACTGAAATCTTCCCTGTTTCTGAAGGTCATGCACCTGAAACGTAGTTGACAAAAACCTTTCCACATTCTAAAACCTGAATGCTTTACAGAGAATCTTTATAGCTACACATAGTTACTGTAGCACCTGAGGACACCTGAGGAAGGCCTTCAGATAGAGATTCTGGGTTTAAGTAATATATTAATAGAATTATTGGAATTATTTTTTGCTCAAGATGTAGGAGGTACTTATGCTTAGTATTTGCTTGATATTTTAGGGAAAGGGAGTCATAGTCTGAGAGGAAGATAAAAGAAGCATGTTCATACCTGTGTTGCCTGGTAATCAGTCAGAGCTCTAACTTTTAAACCAGTTCTTGAGAGTAAACGGTTAAGTGGATATTTTGGCTAATTAGACATTCAGTGTCAACTGAATGTAGAGACCAGAGTTGCCAAGACACCATGTCAGGAAGGTATAAAACCATCAAAATTTCTTATTTTGTCTCTTCCCTGCAGAATGAATATTACAAATTTTGTTGAACAGTGACACAGTTTTTTATAAATACAATGGAAACATACCTTAAGGTTAAAGGCATTATAGTCTGGGACACCTCAAGCTGGTAAAATCCCTTATACTGCATACTAGGAGATTTTTAGAGCATTCTTTGTATCATCAGAGCAGTTCCTTATTCAGCTACATTTTCATGTTTTTTGAGAAAATACTCACAGTGATAGCATTAACAATGCTGAAAAGAAGAATTCCATTGTTTTCCAGAAATAGTTTTCAAAAGGTCATGCTCAAATCAAAGTAGCAAAGGATAGTACACTTGGAAAAGCCTTCGAGACTGTTGATTGGCTAATTTTTTCCAAATGTTTTCTTTATGCTTTATTTATTGTTCAGTGTGTCTCTGTGGTTTGTAGTAAAGAAACAATGGCAATGTTTTTCTCAAAGCTGCATATTGGTTCAGCAGCTTTTCCACACAAGACATGGCACATTTGTTTGAAAGGAAATATATGAGAATGGTCACTAAAGTGAACAACATGGTCAATGAATAGGTTTTATTCATATCCATTTACACATATCAACTCTGTGCGTAACATTTTTCATTTCCTACCAATATTACTGACATTTTTGTCTTTTTTATGTTGTCCAATCTGAGGCAAAACTGGAAAGTATGAGTATAAATTCTTCTTTTGCAAAATTCTGAAGAACTTGAGCCTTTGACTTGCATGTATGTGGATTATGCCCCAGGCTAATGGCTGTTGTGGATGGAGTAATCAGTCTGCTGGAGCTGTTCCAATTGCATAGGATCAGTTACACCAGAGAGAGACTCACATTAGTCCAAGATTATTGGCAAACATTCTGATAATGAGTCATGGGAACACAGAGGTGTGAACAAGTCTTTTTTACATCCTCATGACAGTTTCAACTTTTATCACAGCCTGTCATTTAAAGAAGAGGTGTTTATTTATGTGAAGACATTTACCTTGTGCAGGACAGATTAAGAGTTTTGCATCAGAACACTTGATGTACTCATTTAGAAGTCAACAGTTATGGGCTTAAAATAAATGATCTGAGAAAATCTAATTTATTAGGAGTAAATTTCTGTATTTTAGAATTTTAAATTTTTATATTGTGGCCAAAATTCATGGACAAATTAAAACACTGGCTAAACTAGTAAATGATTTTAAAAGCCTCTGTTTTGCTAATTAGTATTTTCCTATGGCTTTAAAACAAAAAAATTCCAGTCAGTTCTACAGTAGAGTTACTGCCCTTAATAACAGAAATACGCTTTCTTACTTACTTTCCTGACATCCAACTTATATTGCAGGTTGTTGCCTCTTGTGTAGTTTTAAAATAACATCATCGAGTTCTTCTACAGCAGATGTGCAGCTGTGCCTGTTATATAAAATCAGAATTATTCCAGCAGATGAAAATATGCATGTCCTCAATCCACTGTGGTCAGGGCTGATAGAATACAGCTCTGGACCTGAAATCTTATAGCCACATTGTAGTGGTACAATATCTAAGTAATAACTTAGATATTGTACCACTACAATGTGGCTATAAGATTTCAGGTCCCAACTGACCTTGATATGCAGGTCAGTTTGGGAGCAGAATTAAGTCTTCTGGCTTATGGCTAATATCTTATTAATTCAAACCATCAGCAGGAGAATTTGCATCAGTCTTAGACTACAAACAAGTTTCCATCATAACTCCAAATTTATAAGATTTTGTGTTCATGGAAGGAAACATTCTGCTTTTAGAATATTTTCTACAGTTTTCCCCCTTCAAGAAGACGTTTTTCAGCTGTTATCAAGCAAAATCCCCTTCATCTGCTTTAATTCACCTATAATTTTAAAAAAATGCAAATCAACAGTTCTCGGTGTAAATTTTACAGCTATTTCCTATTTTAAAACTAATTCTAACCAAAGTAACTGCACTTGAAGCATAAAAAATGAGATAGACATAATTTTCTCTGAGTGATGAGATCCCAGGATGAAATTTACAATGCTTGGTCTCTACCCAACAGATAATTTTATTTTTTAGAGTAAAATCCATTTATCTGTTCAAGGGTGCCTTTGGTGATTGTGCTGTGAAGTACTATAACCTTCTCTTTTAAAAGGGCTGTCACAATAAGTACTCTGAAGCTTCCATTGAGTAGCAATACTTCTGCTTCCTTAAAAAAAAATTTTTTGTAAATTACTATCCTTTGAAAAAAGCTTTTTGAGCATAAATAGTAGGGAAAGGACTAATTTTTTTGGACACTGTAAGGGTGTTTCTTATGCAGTACAGCCCATGTGCACTGCCTAAATTATAGAGAACAATCACAATTAGAAGAGGCGTCTCACTACGCTGCCGTTGCAGTGCAACATCCTGAAGTTAAGCATCTCATCCCAGTGAGATGGCCTGGGGCAGTGATGGTTCTGTGCAACCCAAGAGGTGAGAGGAAGAAAGCAAGTCCAGATCTCTGCACGTACATGAAGAGCAAGGCTGCCTGTCCCTACGCCATGAGCTTTCCAGTCAGAATCTCCAGCTCAGGGTTCTCATCTGGGCAGGGATGGCATCCTACCGAGTGGTTCTTCATTACAGAAACCACTTTTTATCTTAACTTTCTTGAAATACCAAAATTCCAAAAGGCAAGATATCAACAAACAGGTTCAGGACACTGAGCCTCCATCTTTTCCACCCTCCTCATCAGAAACAAGTGCAGCAGCTATTCCTTTAAAATAACCCCACTTTCTATGGCAGAAGTGACTTCAATCTAGCTTTGAGGATTCTGATCCTCAAAGTCAAAATTAATTTCTGCCTCTAAGAATTTTCTGGGTCTGATGCCTACATTTTCCCTATGCCATGGTGTTCATTGTGTCCAAAGGAATGCACACTCCAAAATGGCTCTCACAGCTCCTGGAGCAGATTTCTTGATGGCTTTTTTTTAGTTATTTAGTCACCCATGCTGCATATGAAGAATTATTTCAGATGCATCTTTGGATTTTTTTCCTGGCCACTGCATTTCTAACTATCACCACAGACTTCAAACACCATTATTGCTTTGGCTGCTGGTGTGTTGCTAGGGCTGTCTCTAGCACCAGCCAAAGCTGAAGTAACCTTGTACCAAGAATAGAATTGGCAACAAGAGAGAAAACAGGCCAGATGCTTTGATTATTTGCAGTTGTACCAAATTATCTTTTGTGAGACTCCAAGACTTGTAAAATTATGGGCTCTCTTTCACAGGCAAAATCCCCATTACTGAGATTCTAAAGTCACAGAAGGGTTTCTGTGAGACTGGACTCAAAAGAATGTTTCAGGTACATTCATAAGTGTTAGGTGAGAACTCTGGAATGAGGCTGGTAGAGGAGCGAGACACACTCAGTCCAGATAAATCCTGGGGGTGATCCTGCTGTAATTATGAGTTTCTCTGCTAACAGATGTTCACATTCAGAATCTGCCTGTGGGTAATAGAAGAGATTAACATTTGCCGACCAGTGACCTTGTGTTTTATATGGCTTTCCACAACCTACCAGCCTCAGAACAATCAATAGCAGTGCTAAATAGGCCAAAAACATGAAAACTGGATGAGCATTTCCAGAGATGTAAGCCATATCCATTAAATTTTAATTAAGTGAAAACTGCTTTAAGAGATAGACTATTTTTGTCTCTCTCTTTTTTTTTTTTTTTTTTTTTTATACACAGGTAGCTTAGAAATGGGCAATTACTTTTCTATTTTTGAAAAGATTCTTGATTTCATAACAAAGTTTTCCTGAGTTCATTTAACTAGGCTGTTGACCTGATTGGCACAGCACACAGTTTGAGACAAGTTAACAGAAGAATTGAAGGAAATTCACTGAAGCTTATTTCAAGTTTGATTGACTGTGACATTTTGCTTTCAGAAGTGAAATAAGAAAAGTTCAAATGATAATGCTTTTGTTTTTTATGTAGAAAAAAAGTAATGATTAATTTTTTTTCTCCATTAACAATTTAGGTATCTTTTAAGGTGCACAAGGTCACAGTTTATAGCCTTACAAAATAAATGTGGCTAACAGTTAATAGGGAACAGAGCTCAATTAAAAGGATTGAATATCAAGCTTGGTGAAAGAAGATGAGAAGAGGTTGATGGGCTATTGGGGGATGTTAAGGCTTAGGAGACTGAGGGGTTTTTTGTGGTTGCATAGAACTAATTAGATAGGAAAAATAATTTTGTCTGTCTTTTCATTAGTCACTAAAAAAATATGTTGGAATTCTGTGTAGATGAAAGAGAAGACTAGTGACTGCTATGTAATTCCTTGTGCATCTTGGGGTGATTTCCAGTACATGCAATTATTAGAACAGGTTTTATATGTGAGTTGAGCAAAGGAGTGTTCTTAAGTGAAGCAAAGAGTACAGACTGAAATTAAGGAGAGTCCAGAAAACATGTTTTGTGAGGAATGGCTGAGGGAGCTGGGGTTGTTTAATCTGGAGAAGGGGAGGCTCAGGGTGCCCTTATCTCTCTCTACAACTGCCTGAAATTAGGTTTTAGTGAGGTGGGGATCAGTCTCTTCTGCCATGTCTTAACTGAAAGGACAAGAGAAAATGTCTATGAGTTGTGCCAGAGGAGGTCCAGACTACATATTAGAAAAAAAATTCTCAGAAAGAGTGGTTAGGCTTTGGAATAAGTTGCTCAGGGAGGTGGTAGGGTTGCCATCTCTGGAAGTGTTCAAGAGGTGTATGGATGTGGTGCTTGAGGATATGGTTTAAAGGTCATTGTGGTGGTGCTGATGGTGCTGTGGGGTGCTTGAGGGTTGAGCTAGATGATTGTGAAGATCTCTTCCAAGGATGTTTCTGTGATTATGTGATTCTGCAAAAAGGAAAAAAGACCAACTCAAAATTTGAATTTGTATTACAGTAACTATTCCAATTTAAAATCACAAATAACTTACTTGCATTTTAGGACCTTTACTCCACTGCAAACTCAGCTCATTGTGTTATGAATCCTTTGGATGGACAGCTTTGCATGCAGGATGGCTGACTGGCCCTTACGGAAAAGTCTTCCGCCTGAATATAAATGTGATGGCAAAACATAAGCATCACACTTGCTGGTTTCTGTCAAACCCCAGTGATTCTGTTTCGTATACTGAATATACATCGATCCTTTCCTAGAAATGAGTTCCTTAACACTAGAAATATGCCACATGGCACATGTAATCTTCTTTATCTACATAGAAATTCTTTCCTGTATGCTTTAGTCAATGAAATGTTTAGTAGCATTGACCCAAAGCAAATTATAGTTGTTTCTAGCATGCAGGCAAGATAGATTCACTCAAACTTCATTAAAGTTTTCAATTCTACCCTGAAAGAAAGTATCAAACATGGCTTAAGTCAATTAAATAGATTCCCAGTATGACATGATTTTAATATATAAGTGTATCTCAAATATCTCAAAAAGAAAGAGACTCAAAGCATGTGTAGCAAAGCTTCAGGATCAAGTCTCAGATTTATTAGTCATCCTTCAATACCTTGAGACCAATTCAATTTGTCAGAGCTGGATATTGTTGCCATTTTCCACAGAATCCTAGGTTTTAAATCAAGGCCAACATAGCATCTAACCTTGGAGTGCAAAAGAATTTATAGTATTGCTGGAAGGGCCATGTCTCAAAGGGATTTAAATCTTTTGAATAATCCATTCTGATATTTTTTCCCCTAGAGGTGTAAAAGAGGACAGCTGCTACTACGTTTAACAGATTAAGTAATAAAGTCACATGTGCAGCAAGAGTGATCCACACAGCAGAAAGTGATCCACACAGCAGAAATATTATATACCTTCAAAATTTATCTTAAATTAGGATTTTATACTAAGAGAATCCTTTGTGGTCTTCTAATCTGTTTTATGTGACTGAGATGGTTGTCTTGTACCATGTTTTAATTTACTTTTCTTGTGTGTGGATGCTTTAGGAAGAACACTATTAATTTTGAATTAAAACTTTTAGGGCAGAAATTACACCATGACACATTATACTCCACCAGATGTATATGGAGTACATAAATTGAGTGTGTGTGTGTGCATTTCATGCACATACGTGCATTTTTCAGGATGGTACAAGCAGACACTCTTCAGAGTTGTGTTTTGGCTGTTTACATTTCTGTCAAAATGCAACCAACTAAGCTGAAAGGTGTCATGCCTTAGGCTCATATGTTTAATTTTAGTAAAAAATAGTTAAACCCTATCTGCAAACTAAGTAAAAAGACAATTTTCCTTATAGGGCAAAATTCTGACAGTCCATCTTTGATGAGTTCAATACTGCAAATCCCTGAAGAAGAATTTTGAAGTTCACTGAAGACATGTCTTTTACCACCTTGTGAATATCTGCCTATATTTGGGTAAATAGCAAACATTCAAAACAATATTGTTTGTAAATGCTCGGTGAAAACATTTTTTAGCTGGAATTCTTGATTTTTCTATGTGTTGAGCATGTCCCACCCTAATGCTGCATAGGACTTCCTCTCAGCTCTGAGCTCCTGCAGCTGATGTCAGATCCTGGTGCTTGATGTAAAAAGCACTGCCTGTAAGATTGTGCCTTAAACACTACTGGTGCCCTTCCTGCCTAACCCAAAGCATGCAAAGCATCTGTGAAAACCTATGTGGGGAAACATATGGGGAAACTTATGTTTGAGACATAAGCTGTGCCAGGGTTGAGAGGGACTGTTCTTCAGGGAGGGAAAGAGGGCAAAGGAGTAGGGGTACTGCTGGCCTTTTGAGGAAGAGGAGGGTGAAAGGTGAGAAGTGAGGCTTGAAGTCTCTGAAGAGTTAGGTGAGTAGAAGAGGATGAGAAATGTGGCAAGGAGGTGTTTCAGGAGCTGCAGTGAGAAGCCAAGGAGGAGACTTTGACAAGAGTCATGGTGGGTGAGACATGTAAATTAGATAAGCACAGGAAGAGAGAAGATGGATAACAGGTCAAGGTCTTTGTCAGAGGCCATGATTTGGACAAGAGAGCTGTGCCAAAAGCTGAAGAGGTGTGTAAAGAGACATTGGACATACACAGGTGAGTTGGATAGCTGGTGGTAGATCAGAGAAAGATAAATGTGGCTGAAACTGAAATTCTTTATATTTCTGTATCCTGTACAATGCAATAAATAAAAACACCTAGAGATATCTGTGTTAGTTATCACTGATGTATGAAAGAACTCTGTTAAAATAGAGCAGCAGTAGGCCTTGTATTCTGTGTTTCTCTCTTGCACAAGCCAAACATAACATTTCTACCTGTACTTGGGGTGCAGGCATCTCCTTAACATTTTACGTGCCAAATAGTAAACTTGCCCCTTCAGGAGTAACTGATTGTTAAGTACAAAAAATTAACTAATTAGACTTTTCTCCTAATCTTCAATTAAAGAATTACAGAAGGAAAGTACTACCCCCTTAGCTGAATTTCAAATAAAAATAGCCAAGATGATACTTTAGATGGAGAATATACACATTAATCAAATGGAATTTAAAGAACAGTGATAGGGATTTAGCTTGAAATACTGTAATTTTTAGTCCTTTCCTATTCATTCATTCAATGAAGTTATCCAAAGTATGGAAAATAGGTAATAAAGCAAAGGACTACATTTTAAGAAGAAAAAAATAAAATAAGAAAAATTTGGTTGTTGAGTTGGCCCATGTTGGCAGATGGCTGATGGAATAGGTACATGTCCTTAATTAATCTCATTTTCTTCTCAAAAATTTAAGTTTCTGAAGACTAGAGACAAGAGAATTTTATTTAAACAAATTATTTTACTGACGTTAGTCAACTAAAATAAGAAATGTTAATATTTAAAGTTATACCTAGTTTAATTTTGAGTAAATAGTATGGCTTATTTTTTCACAAGTTCATAGAGTTCCCCACATTAGACAACTACATTGCTAATAAAAATAAAATATTATTTTTCAGGCAAAAGCAAAATTTTTGTAAAAAGACAAAAAAAATGCTACTAATGTCAAAAGAGAGAGTTAGAATATTTTTCATTATCTCAAAGGAAGGAAAAAGAATTTAATTTTGGATCACAAAGAAAAAAAAAAAAAAAAGGAAAAAGGAAACTCTCCAGATCCTCCAAGTTTATGGATCCTTCCATAAACTGGAAGGCAGGAATTATTCTGAAGGTTGAAGAATTCATTCCTGCTCTTTCCATGCTTAGGCTGGAATAGAAAAAACAAGCCATATCCATTCCCCAGCATCCTTGGCAATGCATTGATGATTGTGCTATTGATATCTAAATAAACTTTAAAATTATCCTGAAGTTCATAATTTCCTTGGAGTCAAACAGACCCTAAGTAGAGTTCCCACATTTCAAAATATATTCATTCATTCATTCATTCATTCATTCATTCATTCATTCATTCATTCATTCATTATTTATTTATTTATTTATTTATTTATTTATTATGAATCTACATTTATTTAATTGAATAGGCCTACTACATAGATAGCAGCAGTTGAAAAGACACACCAAATTGAACAGAATAATGGCAAAGTCTCAGAAATTATACACCATATAGATGCAGGCACCAAAGGCAGTCAGTGTTCTCAATTTCCAAGAGTGTTAAGAGCAGCATGACAAAACACTTTGAACAAGATAAGAGTGCTTCACAGCATTGGGGGTGCTGATTGGCTGGTGATTTGTAAGGTTGAATTACATGGCAATCTAAATGCATTTTGATTGTAACACAACTTCAAAATTGCTGAGACTTTAAACACTACTGATTATTCTAAATTATTAAATGAGCTAGAAGAAAATTACCTATGAAGCCAAAATAAGCCTTGATGATTTATATTAGTGGTAACAAAAACATGTTGATATTAGTAAGACTGAGAAATGAACAAGTACTTTGCTTCTGGGAGTGAAATTCATGAGAATGTGCAGATTCAGATGAGGATTCATGTTTCCAGAATATATAAGTATTTATATATATAATTTTCCACTATGGAAGAAAGACTGGGAGACCTAACATTCTGAAGTTTTCTAACTTTACATGCCTATTCTGTTAGAATATGTAATTCAATGTAAAAATAACATAATAGTGTTAAGGTAGATAGAGACTGAAAAAGGATGTTTATTCTTCTGGAAAAACACCTTTCCTCAAAAAGGTTGAACAGATAAATTAAGGAACAATTCAACTTGCTTTTTTGGAGATATTGGAGAAATTTAATAGAACATAATAGTTCTGTTACTGAAGTGGCAAAGCATATCAAAAACTCTGATTAGCCATAAAGTTACTGAGGAAAAGTCCTGGGTTACGCAATATAGAACATTCCACACAAATTTTGTTTCAAGACCTCAAAAATTTCCCATGATATAAACTGGTTCCAGAACAAGAAATTTTAATGGTAATAATACTGATAAGCAAAGCACTTCAGTTATAAGTTTAAACCTCTTTGAAGTTCCCTTCACTAAACAGATCTAAAGCTTTAAAACTGAGTACGATGAAGAACTCTTTTTCTAAGTCAGGTCCTTTTTTTTTTGCAAGGCTTTTACATAATTCAGGTCTTAGACACAGATTGTGGCTGCAGGAGGCTGTTGTGATTTAATCTGTGCAGGTAACTAAGCCCCACACATCTACTCACTCACTCCCAGAATCAGAAAGATAAAAGGGAGAAAACTTGTATCCCGAGATAAGAACAGTTTAATATTGAAATAAAGCAATAAAACAAAATTATGGTGATCCTGGCAATGCAACTAGTGTGCAACTACTACTACAACCACTACTAGTATTACTACTACTACTACTACAACCACTACCATTACTACTACTACTACTACTACTACTACTACTACTACTACTACTACTACTACTACTACTACTACTAATTGCTCATATGCAAGTCAGTAGTTTGTGTCTGCAAAAATGTGATAGACAAGTCTGATGTGGATGGAGCCAGTATGGAGAGGTGTCTTAACAAGAATGGGATGGAACTTGTTTGCAAAACACTGATTCACAAGAAGGCCTCTGAGGCAGCCTTGCCCAGACAATCCCTATTTGGTTGTCAAGCTCATTCTAAGTGCTCAGAGTTTTGTTTCTCTCTGTGTCCAGAACTGCTCCAGCTGTGGTCCAGTGGATTTCGCTGCCACCCCTTCTTTCTGGTCAGAAGTCAGAAGCCAAACACTGATCGATGATTCCAGGAGCACTGACTCTGGCAGCTCTCATGAAACTTGGAACCACTGCGCATCCAGATAACCATCTAAGAGAACATGGGCTATGTCAGTTTTAAAAAGCAGGTCTCTTTCATGTAATAGCCTCAAGCTTTTGTGGCACTTCAATGCTTCTATCTTTCCTGGAGACTGTACTATAGTACACTCATCAAAATCTTTCTGCTGAAGATGATGTGAAAGATTTTATGAGTAAAAACCAGAAAATGCCATTTCCATGTACAGTTGACCTGCTTCCTTACCAAGGATGAGGGAGACCTCATCCTTTATTTTATTCCAGAACCCTCATACAGATTTAGACTTAACTTCAGGCTGTTACGTAGCATACAGGTGATGGTGTAAGCTGAGAGACCTTCTGTCTCTACTGCAAACAACCATCATGCTTTCAGCCACTCCTGATTTGGCTATGGCTTGCTTTGAACTGCAGTAGTACATCAAAGATGTTAAAAGTATTAGAAATTACTACTATTAACTCATGCAGAAATTTAACTTTGTGAATCCTCTGCCTTGTATATTAAAAAAATACAGATTAAAAAAAAATACTCATTTTTAGGAACTTACATTTTTGCATGGCAGGGTACAATATATTGATTTAGCAACTGAATTATTCAAGGCACTCATTGGCAGTGAAATTATGCAGCTTCAAAAAAAGCGGAAACCAATACAAAACTCTAAAAGAAAAGTGCCAGGTATACAAAACTGAGTTGTTTAATGAAATGATAATCTTGTGTGCATGTGGAAAAATCAGTAGTGTCTCAAATGTGAAATAACAGATCATTGATAGTCATTAGACTGGATTCACAGCTTGAAACAAAACTTACATTTAATCAATACCAGCACTTAATTTTTAAAACTTTTACAAATTTGTAAATCTGAAAGAACTTATGACATGAAAAATGATACCTATACCACTCATATTTTAAAAAAGGCTTATATGCTGTTTGAAATACTTAGGTTAACACTCCTTTCAGTTATTGAGGATGCAGTTGTATTCTTATGCTCAAGAATTTTTATGCAAATGATAGCTTTCTTGACCATATTGACAAAAGGTAGTCACCAAAGTACCAGCTCACTGAGAAGAGAATTTAGCCTTTGGCTTGAAACACTCAGTTTCCATCACAAATCTACCCATATCAAATTGAACAGCACTGTAGTTGAAAGTCTTATGCAGTGTGAAATAAGAAATTTGCAGATATGGATGTTCTGAGTTCAAAAGTACTTGAACTATGTAGAAGTGAAAAACAGCCAGGATATATCCCCCAGAAACTAGACATTTCATGAAGTTTAATTTTATACTGAATCTTCATGGCTTAAACTCTTTCATTGTTCAGATCTGTTGTATAAGTTATCAATAAAGGACTTTGAGACTACTGACAAAGCACAGATCAAGAGAATCTCAGCTTCTCTGACTTGTTTTGACTTACCTTGTTTTGTTCAGATTAGCTATTTTCTACAACTTCTCCTTTTTTTTTTTTTTTATACCCAACTACCATGTGCTTTATTCTATCCCCTTTTCCCTTGCACTCTGGTGGTTCTTTTGTGTCCCACCCCTCCCATTTGATTGCAAACTTTTCATCCTTCCCCATTAACATAACACCAAAATGTAATGAACAGCTCTCGTGTGGTCCATTTTTTCCACAATATTCTCAAGATTTCAACTTGTGTGTGCTTGAATTCACTTTATTATTATTATCTTAAAAGTAATGATCTTTAGCATGTTTTGATGGAAGCAACAAAACTAAAAATGATTTTAGAATTCTGTTTAATTTTCTTCTTTAAGCAAGATCCCACAATCTCCCCTCTGTGGTTCACTACAAACAGGCCTGCAGAAAGTTGCCTAAAACTGTGGTATATTGTGTCCCCTGAACAACATTTTTCCCCCCAAATTTGGAGT
This sequence comes from Rhipidura dahli, assembly GCA_013399225.1. Classification (NCBI taxonomy): domain Eukaryota; kingdom Metazoa; phylum Chordata; class Aves; order Passeriformes; family Rhipiduridae; genus Rhipidura; species Rhipidura dahli. The sequence continues at coordinate 206,681 of VXAC01003804.1, forward strand.
GAAATAAAACAAACAAACAAACAGGTCCCAAAACACGCAGGCAAAACTACAAAAACACAATCAAAAAAAGATTATTACTTAATCATTCTGTGAAATCAAGGCATTTTTAAATGTTAACAAAATATTTATTAAACAGAATTTTTTTGAGAGAAAAAGTCTTTTGTGAGTGACATCTCCATTCAAGGACTATACATCTGTTTAAAAAGATCTGTTTGCCTGTGAGGAGAGAAAAAAGAACCTACAGTTTGCCATACAAGATAAGAAAGCATCTTGCCTTTGGCACTAACTAATAGTCAATGTTTAACAGAAAGGCAAAAGTCACAGTGAATGCCTCTAGACAAACTTTAAACATTCAGACTGGGGTAACTGCTGGAAGCAAATGTGTCTCCTGACCTTTGCAGGAATCAGCATACACCTCAACACACAGATAGGTGAGAAATGCAGAATCAGTCACTACTATTAATCATGTGAATGCTTGATTTTTCAATCTGATGGTTACAATCAAACTTAAAAAATATGTTTTCCCAAATTATTTTTTAAATTTAAATTATATTGCTAACTTTTCACTGAAAATTGAAGGCTTTCCAAAGGATATATAATTGGAGCAATAAATATATATGTTTATTCTAAAAATAGCTGAAATGAAAAGCTTCAATTTTAATGAAAATATCATCTGCCTTTTTTACTATTTGAAACCCACAAATATATGTGATTTCTTGAACACTACAGCAATTTTGATATTCTTTCAAATTAATTTTCCAGTGTAATTTATAAGATAGAGATACAAAACATTATTTTGAAAAAATAATTCAAGGTGGTGTTGCATGTTGGAAAATATAGAATTAGAAAAAAAATGAGAGATTTCTTAGAGCTTGGTTTTATTAATTGAAAAAAATTCTCCTTTTTTTCTTTTTCTTTTCAAAGTGCTCCATGTTTCTCCCACAATCTCTTTTCAATCATGTAAACAAAGTTATTGTAAATTTCAGGAGAAAAAAGTCCATTCAATTTTGAAAAAAACTTTATTCCAACTCAAAGCATACAGATGGTATTTCTGTTCAATTCTTTTATTCTTTTCAATTGGAGTACAGAGCTCACAAAACATGTTTAAGGGATGTTGAGTGAATTCCTAAAGTTACAAGGTAATAAATGGCAAAAGCAAAGGAATTGATGAGTGGGAAAAAAATAAAAATTACTGAAATAAAATAAAATAATGAAAATAAAAATAATTGAAAGGCTTATCAGTTATAGAAATCACTGTCATAATAACTTGTTGTTCACACTATGAAAATACCTATCTGCTATCAACAACACTATTCTGAAGCTAAAGATGTGAAAATTTTTTTACCTGTATAATTGACTGAGAGAAGACACTCTGTCTAAATTAGAAATAATTGTATGTAATAAATTTTTGATCTTTTGTGATTGACTGGAAAGAAATTGTTTGTGGTCTGAATTGAACAATTGTGGTAACTCATAATTTATTTGTTTTATGCCCAATTCACCACTGCAAGTCGGGATTCCTGCAGAAGGAATATGACTTGGGGTTTCAGATACGGGAGATGGCTGAATATTTTTCTCTTTAAACACCAGTTAGCTAGTAAACATTTTTCTTTAAATTTGAGGGCCAGAGGAAAAGAAGGGATGAGAAAAATATTTTCAGTGGTTTGATGTTATTTATGTATTTAGTATAAAATTTCCATTGACAGCCAAAGAGCTACAAGGAGTACAAGCACAATTAAAAAAGTATAACCTTTAACTATGATAGTGTGCAGTAATGCATCAGCAGCAGCCATAAGGAAAATAATGGGTTTAGAATTTCCATTAAGGCAGGAATGTAAATAATATTGCATATTGAGGAAGTTACCTACCTGTGCTTTAACTGGATAGTTATACTAACAAGAGAAGATGTGGAAATTTTTGCTCTATGGTATTCAGACGCTGAGACTTGGGACATTTAAAACATTCTTGTGGCAGTTTAAGTTACCACAGAAGCCACCCACTATATTTTATCACTTCCACAGAAGAATTAGCCAAAGAGAACCCCTATCTGTAGTGCATGTGCCTCCATGCAGTGTCTGGTACCTTAATGCAAACCCAGTTTAACTGTATTTTTAAGCCAAGGCATGAAATTCAATCCAAGACTCCTACTGATGTGTAGGCAGGTGTTCCCTTCTGACAGCTTTGCCGTGGAAATAGAAACCTCAAGCAGAAAAACAAGGAAGCAGCAGCAGTGATATCATCTTTACTTCAACAGGACTCACCAGAGTTCATCTGTCAGTGTTGTTAGTTCCCCAAGCAGAGATCAAAAGAAGCAATTAGAATTATTTCCATCAGATTTCTCTTTTCAGATAGTATTTCTAATGGGAATTCTGAAACAACACTTTAAATACCTTTCATCTTATTTTCAGATTTAAAAGATTAGGTGTTCTTCAACTTATCTGAAAACCAGGATCTTTTGTGTCTGTAAAGAAATTCCTGGAGCCAAATTAAGACATATAAGCAGAATGCCTCATGCATTGTTAAGTAGGGTAAGATACAATGTGAGTATGTCACCATAGGAGTCCTTACTGCAGCTCCTAGAAGCAAATGTGTCCTGAAAATATCTATTTTATGAGTGGTTAATTTGCCAGAATAAATCCAGGTCCATTTACATATATTTTTTAATCTGATCTAACACTTAGTTACGTGTAGAAACATTTTATTTTTCCTGTAATTTCAGTGTTGGTTTTTCTTCCTTCAATGAATCATCTGCTTTTTGTTAACAATATTGTCAAAGATATATTAGATGACATACAATACAGTACATTTTGGTGTTCCACACATCAGCTTGCTTCAGCCCACAGCATCTGATGTTACAAGAGATATGAAAAATGACATGACCAATGAAATTTGATAAAATGTGTTACAATCCAAAGCATTGCTCTGAAATGACCTTTCTTCATTATTTTGCAACATTTTGTTGTTTGTACATTCTCAGAGTAACATTTTTTTTATTTTGAAAATGTGGCATTAAAGCAATGTGAGAAATTGAGAAAAGCACTGGTCCCAAATACTACTAACACTGATACAATTCTAAGAAAAGAGGACTTTATATGCATAATCTGGGAAAGAAAGTAAGAAACAACGATGGGACAAAGATATAATGTATAAACAGAATGTACTTCAGTTTTAAAATAATTCATAGACAAAAATATTGCTTGAGAAGAGGCAAATCTGACTGTAAAACCTGCTAATATATGTTAATGGCCCCTGTGAACTGGGCAGCCTACATATGTGTGTGAGTACATGTTTTTATATATATGTGTGTCTATATGCCCATATATGCTACAAGCAAAATTTCTAAATGCTTAGGTCTGCATGAATAAATTAAAAGATTAAATGAAGCCAGAACAGAAGTAAGGGAAGAGAAATCTGTAGGAAGAAGAATAACACAAAAGACAGTAACTGGATTCAGCAGTGATATATGTTATTGTGACCCAAGAAACACAATAATTGCCTCTGTTTGGAGATAATTATCAGGGACTGCACATATAATGATGCCTAAGGGAGTTCAATGGAGATTGTACTTCAAAAGACTTAGAAAGAAACATAAAATTTTGTTTAAAAATTGTCATATTCCTATTTGCTAGATGGTCTTCACATTTTGCTATAGAAGATGTCATCATGTGTAAAAAAATGCATCTTAAGACTCTTGATATTTTGCTCTTTATTAATATGTATTTATGTAAATATAAAGTTGGCTGACAGTTACAACCATTATTAAGTTGTGGGTGAAAAACAGAACTTAAGTAAACTGTTCAAAAATCAGCTGTGCTTAACTTGTAATATAGTTTATTTCTAATTTCTTACCCAGATATTACATTAAATGTTTCATCATCAATCTACTTTTCAGCATCTGCAAATTCAAATGCATCCAATTATATTAATTTCATTGAAAAACTGTTGAAATGAAAGACGCATTTTAATAATGTTTTGCATATTATTTTCAGAACTGAATTCATAAAAGTCAAAATAATGTAAAGTATAATATTTTGTTGTTTTGCCATTGTTTTTAAGGAAAGTATTAAAATTTTACTTAGGAATTTAATTACAGTGTAACTTTATGCTCATGGTAGTAGCACACAGTATGTAACTTGATTTCCTGAACACTTCAAAAATAGAATGGTTCATATATCTATTAGCCATAGTGTTTTTATTACAGAATCTCTGCATATTTATTTTGTAAGTTATTTGATGCTCAGATATCTCTTTTCAAATTACCTCTGTTGACACTGGTAGGAATTATATAAAGAGAGAATTAGATCTTTAGTGAATTAATGCCCAATTTTGCTAACTATGAGTTTTGGTACTGAATTAATTGGAACTCAAATGAGACCTTTACAACAAATTCTGAAAAAAAACCACGTTTTGATCTCCAGTAGCAAAATTTTATTTTGCTTTACAAAAACTATGAAGATCTCATGCGATACCAAAATGACATAAGGTCCTTGCTGATAATGAATACAAATCCATGCTGGATTCATGTTCAGTAATCCAACTTTTGTATTCCCAGTCTACAAAAGAAATATTATATGGCAGAGAAGCCCTTTGTAGACATGAAAATTTTGCTTTGAGGCTAAAGGGGAAAAAGGCAGAACTGTGCTACTTAAGTTTTCTATGAGATATTCGGACTGGGATGGAGTTGAGATAATATATTAACCTCAAATGGAAAGTATGGGGTATTAACTGACCTCTGTGTCAAGGGCACAGTATTCCAAGGGCTGCTGAAGATAGTCAGATCCTCCTGTTCTCGCTCTTCTTCATATGGTTGGAGTGTATAACTTTTCCAGTAGAACAGGCAAAGTCCCAGGACTGACGACATGTGACAGTTTTTTACTACTTCAGGATATTTCCACAGCTGGAGCTGCCTTCTGGCCAGCTGCATGCACATCACTGCAGGTCTCAGTTTTACACTACTCACTGCTCTTGTTCCAGTGAGAGGAGCTGGAAGATATTATTACACACCATCAAGGCACTTCCATTTTCTGTGATTTCTGAGATGTCTCATTTTATGTTTTGTTCCATTTCAAATAATGTGTTTCTCAGATTTATTTTTATGCTGTTCCAATTTTTCATTTGTTGTTATAATGAAGATAGTTTTGAAAAATAATAATGAGATATATACCCATTTGTGAAGACAGATCATGACACTTGCTACCTATTACAAATAACTTCTGGGAGAATCCCAGAAGTACTGTCACAAGTGTGCTGTCATGGTTTATTTATTAATCAGCAAAGAATTAAAGTCTTGATTGGCTTTATTTGTTGGCTTATTGAAACAGGGAGATAGGAAGTACTGGACAGACTAATTAATTTTTGCTGGGGAATCCAAACTTAGTCTAAGTCACTTTGATTGATGGCTGTGTAAAAGAAGAGGTGTTTTGAAAAAAGAACCTCATGAATTGTCACTTTTGTGAAACATTAATACTAAGTTCTTCCTTTTAACTACTTCTTTTCTGGTTTCTAATATAAATATCAATTTCAGCATCAGGAAAGAACTTCTTGAATGTTTATGAAGCAAGGGTTAAACAGGATCTAAAGGATATTTAGAATAAGAAGTGAAATAGTTATATAAAAGGTGTGTGTGTGTATANTAAACCGCGTTAGGTCAAAGATAAAGGTTTTTTACCCTTGTGATTGAGATTATATTTGAAAAGTATGAGAACATCTAAATTGTAGATAATTGACAACATATAAAAGATAAAATAATGAGAACAGTTTCAGTTAGTTTAGCTAATATTTTTATAAAATATGACCTCAAGAACTGTGGAAGAATGAACACAATTTTCACATTCTCACCAAATTTGGAAACTCAGGGTTACAGTTCAAGTATGTTCAAAGCTCACTATTCATTTAACTTAATAGTTACTGTTATTCTGTGATCTTGTATTTTAAGCTACGGGTCTGTTTTTTGATATGACAAACTACAGTTTTGAGCCTTTCAGACAGATTGACATATTAAGCTCTTTCATTACTCCAGCATATAAATATTTCCTCTGGGAGGAGCTGAGAGAGGACAAGAAATAAAACAGGAATGTTAAAAGAGATTTCCTGAATTATTGTTCTATAAATACTCAAACATTTGTTCTTATGTGACAAGAAATAAATTAAAGCATTGTAAATTCATAAATTTGTGGAAGAAACTCATACCCTTTTCTCAGAGGCACTTTTTTAAAAAAAAAAATCTATTGTAAAGCACTACAAAATAATTTCTTTATCCAAAAGCTCTGAAGCAGTTATTAAACCAGCTGTTTTCAAAAGTACACAAATCTGCTAAGTTGCAGTTGGGTAACTGTTAAATGTTAAAGCAGTGAATGATCAGCATGTAGCAGATGGCCTGGGAATGGGTTAGAAAATGGCAATGTTGATACCACCAGACTGAGATGTTCATTTGTGCTGTGGTATGTGCAGGCTGGATGAATAATGAAGGCTCTGTAATAATTGTGTAAATCCCAACATTATTAAATCGATTCAGCTGGGATTTCTTAATATATGTGAAGCACTTGATGTACTTTGAGAAACACCTCCTCTTTTTGCTAAAGCTGTTCTCATTAACTCATACTGCTTTATTTGCTGTGACCTCAGTGTTCCTGTTTAGTAATGAGGGGAATAAAAATTAGAAATCCGTTTTAACTCTCAAGTTGAGAGAGGGGAATATATTCCAGAAACTGAACACCTATCCCACTTTTTTTTTGCAGACTGGCCATTATTTGAATTGTACACCTTCTTTTTTAGGATTTTAAAATTAAATTTCTCATAATAGGAATAGGGGAAGGAAAATCACAACCTAGTCAACTGATGAAAGTTGTTTTAAGGAGGCCAAATAAAAGAGTACACAAAATCAATAACCCCAATAGGTATCTTGCTCCAACAGGTTATCAGAGCTTGCTCCTGCCTGTGTAATGCTAAAAGGCAGAATAATTTTTTATAGTTAGAGAGGACATAGATCAGGAGTAATGCACCAAGAATATCCCATGTGACAGCCCCCAGAGGACAATCACCTATGGTGTCGAGGTAAAACATGAATGAAAAATAAGTAAAACATCAACACACTGTAAACATGCTACAGGCAGATGCACAGGTAACATGTAGTCCCTGGAGTACCATTCTGGGATATGTGCAGGTGTTGAACTTTGAAAAACTGTTACACACCTACAGGAGTTTGTACCTGTGAACTGAGAATTCTCTTTACCCCTCATCTTTTAACAGATTAGGTGGTAGTTGAAGGTTATTAATACAATATTATTTTTCAACACCATGGGTAATGTGTTGCTTTAACTGTGCCTGATGACACTTACATTGACATCTATGCCAGGACTGATGGCAAGTCAACAGTCCTCTGCATCAGTATGAGACACCATGCATGATTAACCATCAAGGAAGCTGGAAACATAAATTCTGCCAATTCCTGTCATTAACTATTGTATATACATTAGGAAAAAATTGATAAATGAAACAAAGAATTTATTGGTATTAATTCCATTTTATAATAACCCATACTACAGTCCTCAGAAAACTAAAACATTTAAGAAACATCTATTAATGGCTCTGTTTGAAATACTGGATGGTGAGGCACTGAAACGGATTGCCCAGCAGTGGATGCCCCATCCCTGGAAGTGTTCCAGGCCAGGCTGGATGGAGGTTGAGCAACCTGGTCTGGTGAAAGGTGTCCCTGACCATGGCAGGGGGGCTGGAACTAGATGATCTTTATGGTCCCTTCCAACTCAAACCATTCTACTGTTATATGGTAAGTGAAAGATCTAAGGAAGATACTATGGTTTACTGTTAATCAGCAGTATATTGCTACACCCAAAAGTTGCAATATCCAAGATGGCAGTAAATTCTAATGCTATCTCACTACTAAAATTCCAAATGTCTGCCAGAAATAAGCAGCCTAATATTCCCCCTTCCTCAGCTGTGGATCATTTTGCAAAAGAGACATCAAGGAAAGAGTTTCTACTAATTTTATAAAAAGCCATCCCAGTCCTTGCATTTGTGTGAAACAGTTTTTCATTACATAGTGATGAAAAAAGTGAGGCTGGCTAGAATAAATACTAAAGAAAAAGTCATGTTTTGATCTTAGAAACAATGCTATAACCCTGTAAAGGTTGTAAATGTCACCTGAAGTGTCATGTGCTTACCTAAGGACAGAATTCGTCACTCAGATTGCAGGATAAAAAGGGACTGCAGGGCTCTCTAGGATCTCTGTGTTTTGCTTAGCTCTGCAGTATAGTGCAGCCTATGAGAAACCTAATGAATTTGGTTAGCCAGCCATAGTTAAGTAGATTTAAGGATGAGACAAATTTTACAGGGGTAATAAAGTGATTCTTCCAACAGTCCTTTTCCCAACTCCAGTTGCTACCAACGTAGACAGTGAGTGAATTTGTTTAAAAAAGTTCTGCCAGGTCATCATTATTCTATACCAGTCTTCAAATTGTGTTTTCAGGTTCCTGTGAAAAGCTAGGGCCAAGACAAATCTATAGATCCCTCAGTTTCTCTTATCAGAGTGTAGAGAAATAACCCTGCATAAAACAGCAGCAAGAAACACACATTTTAATTTTAAGGTCTTCAAAGATTGTGTCTGTAATACTTGTAGATTGTGAGATATAAAAATCATGTCTATCACAGAAGAGACAAATCAAATGGCAAGCCATAGGTGGATTTTATTTAAGAGCCAACAAGAATAATACTTCTACCCTATCTCGTTATTTCATGCTCTCAACTCCCCCAGCATTACCCAGTCTTCTCTTCCCTTCCCATCAGTGAGATTGATGCTGCTCTGGGACAGCTGGACTGAAAGACCTGTTGGTTTCATACAGCCCAACTGTTTGCAGTTCCAGCTGTGTTCCTAGGTCTCCTCCAGCAGTGGCTGGTGCATTTCAAAGCATATCTCCCACAGAACAAGGTTTGCCCAATCTCAAGGATTTATATGCAGAAGCACAACACATCATCAGCTTCCCATCTGTTTCTTTTGACAAACCTATAGTATGTACCTCTACACTTCAGAGGGTCCTATGTGTGTAACTTCTGCTTAGTCAGGCTATACCTGCAGTTTACAGGCAGCCCACACTGGCTGTAGCTCACCAGGGTAGGCTTAAGCTCAAGAATTCAAAGGCTCAGTGTGAGACATTCGTGCACAAGCACATAGATGCACAATTATCTGCAATACACAAGCATTCAGAATCTAAGGAATTCCTCTTCTACCAAAATTCATGAACCTCCAGAAGAAAATTCAGCATTTGCTGACTTTTTTAATGGAAGTTTGAGAGTGATTTAGTGTGTATTTCTGTAAGATGTACGCACACAGAGTGTATGCAGTGGGGAAGGAAAAGTCCTGGTGCAAAGCAGACAAGACAGAACAGTAGGTACCTCAGGGGTTAACATATAGTGACATATTAAATAGCTTCAATTTGTCTAAACCTATTTTTACTGTCAGTATGTTTCTAAAAATTTGCTTATGAGGAGGAACAATAGAATTGGATCTGCTATGAAACACAGTTATTCAGATGTATACCTTTTATGATCTTCTCTTGAAATTGAAGCACAAAATGGCTAACATATTGATTGAACTTAAAAAAAAATCCCAGAGAATATTACTGGTTGTAAAAGCAACCGGCGCTTAGTTTTGTTTGCTTCATTCATTTTCCCTATTCATCCTGTTTCCAGATCATCAATGAAGACTAAAAACAGTCCCAAATTGCACCATTTAGCAAACTCTGTATTTTTTATTTCCGTGTTTAGAAAACACTCCTTATTTTGTCAGTACCAATCCATAACAGTAGTTTGCCTCTTATCCCAAAATATCTGTATTTTCACATAGCTTTTAGCTTTTTATGAGGAGTTTGATTGCAGCATTTCTGAATAAAAATAAATTATAACTGCCAATTCCTGTTTACCTACTGTTTTGCTGACCAGCTTGACAATATCTATCAAATAGGCTGGAGTCATATTTTCCCTCTTTCTATAGATGATCTAGTTTCAGTCATAACTTATCATGTCCCAGTATTTCAAAGAAAGTTTACAAAAGAATACAAAGTCTTCATGTGAAGCTTGTATTTTACTCAAATACGTTAAATAACAGGGTTTACATAATAGGAGATCATTAACTGTGTTAGGTAGGTAATTGAGTGGAATAATGGTGCTTTAAACTTTTAAAGTGAATGAAATCTATATTCATCCAGATATTTTATAGTTTCAGGATTCAGTATTTGTTTCAAACCATTTTAGGAAAGCTGTTCACAGTCATTTAGGGAGTAAGGTAAAAAGTTACCTTCCATAACTTCTGAATGCCATTAAATTTTTTTTAAATTAACTTGTTTTTGTAAGTGGCACAGACATGAAATTCTTCATTTCCTTCAGAGATTTGTGTGGACTGAGTTTTTGTGGCTTCTTCCTAGGAAAACTAGAAAAATGTCTGAAATATCTGAAAGAGTTTTGTAATCAAAATGTCATTTGAAAAAGAGGAAGTAGTGGAACACTAAAGAATGTCATTGCATGGGTGTTGAAACAGGAGGAAAAAAAGGAATTGAGTCCAGTCAACGTCAATTTTGAAAGAGTCTGAAAAAGATAATCAAAGAAATTATTTGTGAGTGTATGGGCAACAGTAGGATGATGAACAGCAGCCAAGAGCAAATTGAGTGAAATCTGCATGTTTGTGCTGGCTTTTGGCTGAGATAGAGTTAAGTTTTGTTTATAGTAGCTGATATGGGGCTCTGTTTTGTATTTGTGCTGGAAACACTGTTGGTAATTCAGGGATGTTTTAGTTATTGCTGAGCTGGGCTTACACAGAGTCAAGGCCTTTTCTGGTTCTCACTCCACTCCATAAATGAGGTGAGAGTGCACAAGGATTAGAGATTAGGAACAGTTGGGACAGCTGATCCCAGCTGACCAAAGGGATATCCCGTGTCATATGGCATCATACCCAAAATATAAACTAGGGAGAAGAAAGAAGGAAGGGCTAGGGGAGGAACATTTAGAGCGATGGCATTTGTCTTCTCAAGTAATGGGTACATGGGATGGATCCCTGCTCTCTTGGAGATGGCTGAACACCTTCCTTCCCATGGGAAGTAGTAAAGGAATTCTTTGTTTTGTTTTGTGTGTCTGTCTTTTGCTTTACCTATTAAACTGTCCTCATCTCAACCCAAAAATTTTCTTATTTTTACTCCTCTCATTTTCTACCTCTACCAGTGGGGGAAAGTGAGTGAGTGACTGTGTGGGACTTAGTTGCCAACTGGGACTAAACCACAGCAGTGGTAAAGGAACAGGTGTTAGGGTAGGAAAGAAGTAATAGAAATTCTGTGATTTTAATCTGTTAAATCATGTGTCACAAAACATTCCCATAGACAAGCTGTGGAAAAAGATTCTGGATTAAATTCCTATTCTCTTGCAGCAAAACAAATTGGACCTTTCAATCCAGAAAACAAGTTTTCAACTACTCGCTTTAACATAGAAGACTGTGTCAAGCAGCATTCTGAAGATTATAGTAGTCTTCAATATTTTCATTGGTAATCTTTCTGAAGGAATACAAAATTGCCTTATTTAAGAAATTATACCAGGCCAAATAAGGATATGCTGGGGACAGTGTTGCAATTAATAAAGCATAAATAAATTTGAGATATGATCTAGAATGAGTACAATTATTTTCTATGATGATAAATCAACTGCATGAGTGCTGTCTAGTAGCATTTCTTCAGAAAATGGAACTGGGCTTTTGTAAGCCAGTCATAAACTGAATACGAGACAGTAATGCCACAGAATTGCAGTGAGGGCTACCTGCATAGTGGAATTAATAAATATGAGAACAGTCTACAAAATAAGAGAAGAAATTTTTTCACTCCATGCATCTCAGCTGAACTACAGAATTCTATCCTGGTGTTTCAATGAAGATGTGAACTAGCTATGCCTGTGATAGAGGGGAGAATGATCAAGTTCTACAGAACATGACCTAGTTACTGAAAAAATTGAGCTATTAAACCTAAATAAAAGAAGAAGAATGACAGAGGATACAGTAATATATTCAAAGTTATATATAATCAGAACGGAAAAGACTATATGATCTCAAAATTCCACCTTGTCTGTTGCAATGTTTATAGTAATGATCAAAACCAGAATCTCAAAGAAAGCAAGTACAAGGAAAGATGCCAAAATTTCTCAACCTTTAATTGTTTTCAAGTGATGGACTTCCTGAACTGGAAGTAGTTTTCATGTATTTAATAACTCTCAGCATTCAATGTGCCTAACAGGATTTTGAATGTTTGGTACAGTAATAAAGAAAAAAATCTGCTCTCCATGTGTGAGCAGGTCAGACTGTGAACAATGGACTTCAACTGCAACAACAAAAATGTAGGTTATATTTAAAAAAAAAAACCAAAAAAACTAGCGGTAACAGAAAACAAAGTAAAAAGGCAGTTTAACTGAGGAGCTTGTGGAGTCTTCAACGTTACCAATCATTAAGAAGAGACGAGCACTCTATGGGATTGATATGAGAATCACACTCTGTATGGTGGCAAAAAGGAGAATAAAACTGCTCATGTTCCTCTGTGTTCCTGTCTTTCTGTATTTCTATTGATTCCTGATAAATTTTCATTATTTTTTACATTCTTACAATGACATTGACTGCTCTGTCTTTCCTAAGACACTGACTCCAAATTAGGTAGCTCCCCCAGCAACTAACTACACTATGAATCAATAATTTTAATCTTTCCTATGGTTTATTATAGGAAATTCTGGTATGAATACTTTGTTTATATCTAGATTTTTTATTTTGCTTGGTTACACTTTTTTTATCATTATTTTTTTTCTCATAGGTTTTCATCTATCAGTTTTCCTTCATAAATTAAATAGAAAATCTGTGCATATGTCATTTACTTTCTGCATTTCAAAGTAAGCAGCAGAAAAAAACTCTTTTAATTAATGTGTTTTTATACACAATTAAAATGCTACACCAAAAGCAAATGCAGCCATCTTCCTAACTGGCAAATAATTCTGATAGTAAATAACTCTGATGCAGAGAGCAGAATTAAGTTTGTGCAATACTTAGTAATGTGGTCACAAGCTTCCTCTTTATTTTGAGTGAATTCTATATTCATTCAACTAAAGCTGTCTGTCATTTAAATCTTCTGTTCAAATAATCAGACAGAAAAGCATGTGAACAATTTATGACCCTTGAAAAGAAACAGAAGAGGGGTAGAAAACATTTTCAGAAAACTGGTCCCCTTTCACTCTACTCACAGTACAATCACTCTGTGTGAACACAGATCTCTGTATTGTCAAATCATTTCAAATAAACAAGAAGTTATTTACTTACTAGCAGTCCAGATCAAAATTAAAGCCTTAATTTATAGGTGAAAATGTATTTAACAAGTGCTAATAAAAAGGTCTCACTCTGCTTTTCATGACAAAGACATTTCTTAAACTGCCATAAACCAGATAGATGCATAGGTAGCAATATTTTTATTATAAAAGATATAAAACTGACAATCATAAATGGTGAATATTATTGAACTAACACAGTGTATTGGTCAGAAGAGATGCCCATGTCAATCAATGCCAAATCTACAAGCTTAGTCTTGTTATCAATATATTCAGTAAGTTTTCAAAATGTGGAAAAATACCTACTTTTGAGAAATCTAGGCTATAACACTAGCCTTGATGATTTGAGCTACAAACACCACAAACTTAATAAAACTGAATTTAATTACAAGCCTTTTCACTCTACATTAAAATTAATCAGTACTTCCTTTGTGTTTCTCCTCTTCTACATAACATGTGGGTCCAGATGGTTCTCAAAGACTGTAATTTCTAGGGATTTTGAGCAACACATTTGTATTCTGTAATAGAAGGCATTTGATCCTTTATTTGATGTTGGTTCTCAGAAAATCCCTACCTTTAAAAATTCATGAGAGGATTGGAGTGGTAATCTAAGCAGCTGGTCATTTTCCTGTTCAGGTCTTTTAAATCTAGCCAAAAACCCAAACAAAACCAAGAGAGAAAAGATTTTTGAACAGGTTCACGGTTTCCAGGTCCTAATAAAGATAATAGACTGTGAAATTTCATCTGTAGAATTTAAAATGTCAAGAATCTCAGCTAATGAAAACAACAATTGACTACAGGGATAGTTATATTACCTGATCTGTTGAAGCAAAAAAACACACTTAGCTGAAGAGGTTTTTTCTCCACAACTTAAAGCCACATTGTTTATGAGTAAATGGATGAGCTAAGGGGTTGTGAAAAAGATTAGATAGACCTCTTCTGCTTAGCTGAATGGTCTGATAAGACCCAAATCAGTACAGAGTGACGGCCAATACTACCTGATGCGTATTATGTGGCATATAGAAAATTGGCTCAATGTTTAATTCTAAGTTCAGCAAGATCAATTGTTCATTTTACAAGAATGATCAATTGTTCAGCTGCTAGCCGAGCATGATGAAAAACACAGTCCAAGCTTATGAAAAGAACGAATAATTTTTTATACTTAGGCATACTTTTTCTCAGAAGGAAAGTATATATGATTGCATACTTGTGTTTTTATCACTTACAGCATGTCTGGAAGTGGAAGTGAAAATCGCAGTAATACCATAAGAATATGTGCAAAGGCAAACACTAAATCCTGAAAAAGGGCTTGTTTATTTTATGGCACCAATGAACTATGTGATATATGATGTGTACTTCTATATGTACTTGTGTGTCTTAAAATTATATATTATATCCATTATAAATAATTGAAATAAAAGGTCTTATAAAATACATGGTAAATGTGGAAACTCTTAATCCAGTTCAATAAAATTGCATGGTATTGGAAACCTCTCTGACATAATTTTTTATTAAATGAAAATGAGGTTCACCTGAAGTAGAAATTAAATTGTGAGTAAGGTCATCAATTTACTCAGATAAATGGGTGAGGGAGGGATAGAAAATATGCATTATGTAATATTATGATAAAATATTATTGAGTCTGTTCAGAAAATATCTAAATATATAAGTTTTACACTTATGTCATGCAAATATGAAAATAGTTTAAGCTGAATTTCTGCAGAGTCAGTCCTGAGGCTATGCTATATCTAAATAGCTTTTCTGTCACTAATGAAAATAAAGATGCAAAGCACTGAAATATATAAGGAATCATATACATTTTCTTAATGTTCCAATATCTCATAAATTTACACATTTCTTTCCTAAAAATAACATTTTAATAAATTTTATGTCTTGATACCTCTTTTTTAGCTTTTAAAAAGTTAGCTTTTGTTTCAGAATTCCCTATGAAAATTTTATTTCCCTCATTTCATCTTTAGTTCATTGTTTTCTCTCCTTCCTTATCCACATTTTGACAATGATTTCTTTTTGTCTTTGCAATCAGGAAAAATGAAAGGGATTTTGACCTGTTAGGTAGCAGGCTTTGGTATTTGGGGTTTTATTTATTTATTTACTGGCAGATGCTGTGGCAGCATGCAGCAAATTCAAGTGGGAACAGAGGGAGAGGAGGAAGAAAGGAAAAAGATCATCATTTGGTTTAACTGTGATTGCCGTAAACATGCATGTGGTACTGCTCTCTCCAAATCTAATTACTGACATGAATAGCAGGAGTAGAATTCTCTGATAGGTTGGTTCAAAAGCACCTAGGGAATTTGTATGAAAGGACAGCATTTGCCAACCCATCATCTGTGTCCCTTTTCTCAGAGAGCTCTGTGGGAAATATCTGAAGTGTAAACATGAGTGGATTATCAGCTTTTGTGGTATCATTGCATTGCACCTTTCCCCCAGCAAAGAGAATGAATGACTGACTGTCTTTATAATGATCTCTGGTGAAAGACGGTAGTTCTCATGGATTAGATGGAATTTAACATGTCAGAGAGAATATTTCCTCAGTACAAATAAAAACTGACTTTCAAGGAGGATGTATGTAAGTTGCTGTATTTCAGTTTTAGTGAATTCAGGTGATCAAGATAGCAATTTACACTAGATAGGAAAATCTATTTAAAAGTTGCAAAGCAGAATTTAAGGACATGGATGCTAAGGGTTAAAATTCAGGGGCATTTAAACTGGGTTAAATTTAAAGGGTTTGCTTCCAAAGAGTCTGACACACATCTGATGTAGATTGTCACAACTGAAAAAAAAAAAACCAAAAAATAATTAAAAGTGGGAAATCAAACCAACTTGCTTGTGCGGCTTGGGAGACAGGGAAGGGAAGACAAATTTCAGCTGGACTATAAAGACTCAAATATAAAATTATTAGCAGCAGTAATAAAAATACCCATGGAAATTTTCTGACATGAGTGTGAGTTTTGGTGCCTTGCCTGTTTTGCTCAGAATGATGTGAACTGATGAAGTATGTGAGCATTCAGTGGCCTCTGAAAATCAGAACCCTCCAATAAAATATTGAGGACCTGTTATGCTCTTTTTTTCTGTTGTTTTGAAATCAACCTCCCATAAATTCACATTACAGTGCCATTTAGCGACAAACAGAACAGGGGTCAATGCAATCAATCACAGGATCAGAAATTTGAAAGGATGCAAGACATAGACTGCAAGAGCACAAGAGCTGCAGCAAGGAAGTCATCCAGGAAAGACTGAAGGCTGATCCCAGCTTCTGTCCAGATAAGCCCCTTGCAGGGGAATGAGGCACCACCATCAGCATTATTGGGAACAGCAACTTTTGAAAACCAGCATAGCCTTGGTTCTGTTGATATTTCAATGCAAACTTGACCACTAATTTGAGAAAGAAAAATGCATCCTGGCACTCCTCTTGCTGTCCTTGGCTTAGAGGATTTCTAGCACAACACTGAGCATTTTCCTAAAGAAACAGAAACCTCTATGGGAGGAAGGACAGACCTCTGTGCTCTCTTTCTAGTAAATTCAGTGAAAATTCTTCATATTCTGTAATGCTGTTGCCAATGTGAAAAGAGCTGGTAGAGAAAGAGGGAGAGAATGAGAGAGGAAAAGGGGAAGGGAAGGTGCGGGAANATAGATGAACTTTGGAAGCAGATATTTTTTCAAAGTATTCTGGTTTGTTGTAGTGATAGTGATAAAAAAGGAACTCAGACTACAGGTATTTCTTGTTTTAGTTTTGTCTTCATGGATTTTGACATTTCTAAGTTGAATTTAAATATATACACTTCACATTTTTCTTGATAAGAAAAAACATAAAATCTCCTTTCCTTTTATAGATAAAATGTAAACAGATTTTGTAGATCACCTCTCTGTCAAAACAGACTTCTTTAAATTTCCTTTCCTAAATTTCCTTGTGACATAGCACATCCAGCTACACCCATCAAGCTGTGTAACACTGCTTCTGTAACATGATAGTGCATGGCTGACGTGACAGGAAATTGAATAGGGCAACACAAAGTTTCCAAACAGGAATTTTACCGTGAAAGCATTGCCTTTGCTGAAAGCCATTTAAGAAAACACATATCTAATCCTTTGTGCAATTTGCTCCATCTTCAATTCCAAATGCAAAATGGCTGTTCTTAGCTGCAGTCACCTGAAGGTGTTTAATAGACTGTGCTTTTCTTTGCAAATAATTGTGTTCTGGCAAAAATTAACTACATTTATAGCAACTGAATTAGCCAGGAAGTTTTCTGTAACAAGTTGGTTTTAGGCCAAATGCATTTCAGACTAAGAGCTCACTAACACGGAGACAGCTTGAAAAGCCAAACTCTCCACAGTATTCTATTTTAATAGTTTAGTTTATTCAGCTTCATAAAGGTTATTTCTCATCCTTGTGCTCAGGAAAGCATTGAACCTACAAAGAACTGAATTTATACACATCAAAATAAGTAGCAGAGTGTTGAGTACAGTGGAGGCACTGTCAGATAGCGGGGGATTTATATTTTAACAGCAATTCTTCACAATATTTTTGTCATCACCTCCTAATTCATCCACAGAGTTCATGTGGGTACATGGAGATTGAGCCTGTCTTTAAATCAAAATTAAACAAAGAAGATTTTTTTCTGCTTTGTGGACAGATGGCAGCTTATTACAGGTATTCTCAAATGGTTTTTCTGTGCTTATGTGGACATATGTCAATGAAAAGTGAGTTGCAGTCAGGCTGGACTCTTGATCGGAAACTATATACCAGTCTCTTTACTGATACATGAAAAGATTAATAAATTACTTTTGTCACAGTGTGGGAAACTTTCCATTATGATAAAACTACTAGATTAAATTGTCATTATATGTCATAAATATTGTGAGATCAATTCAATAATGATTAATCTTTGACACATTTGCAATAGAACTCTTTTGAACCATCTTCTAGTTCTTAGGATCCCAGTACAAAAGTCTTGGAAGAGATGAAAATAATTAAACCTAAATCCTTTCTCAGGTGCATAGTGGTATCCTCATCTGAATCAACAATTTGAAGCAGACTCTTGGTAAGGAAGCCTAGGGTGGTATAAGTTGATTTGCAAATGCTCAGAAAAGTGTTTCTGCTCTTCACTGAGACAGCAATTGCAAGCTTTGAGGAAATGCAATGCTCAGTTGCTCAGCTGCAACTTGGTAGTTTAAAGAGAAGCTCAAGTAAATCTCCCCAGCCTTCCTCTGAGAGAGAACAGGGAAATGGAGCAGTAGAAAATAAACACTTAGAAACTAATCTGACCAGCTTTCACTGACGAATTAATTTATGTGGAATTACCCATTACAGCCTCAGTCCTACTAATTACTGAGCATTCTTTCTTTTTTCCAGAAAAACACTTAGGCATATACTTAAACACAACCATTCTTCGGGAATTGCTTGACTGAGCCTAACTACTCACTGCTTCATGGTATCAAACATGAAAGCATGGTCTATGACTTTAGCTCCTTGCCATTTTCCCTTAAAACCCTTGAAATTACCTGCTCATTATGTTTACACTCTGTGAAGTTAAAGTGCAAATATTTATTGGACAAAGTAATCTCTTTGCTGCTTGCTGAAGGTCACAAATAAAATTATACAATTTCTTCTAAGATATTTAATATCTGACCTAATAAAATTATAGGCTAGGATAAAAAAACCACCAACACCCCAAATTCCTCTATATGTTACATTTTTCTGTGCATATTTTTCTACTCCAGTAGAGATGTTGAATACCAGTGACTGTTATGAAATTATTCTGCTCCCAGACAAAAAAAAATATGAGGAAGAGTTTACATTTTTGATGTTGTGTTAAGTATATCTAAATAAGTGAGGAATAGCACATACATATCAATTTCAAATCAGGATAAATAATTACTTGTACTTATTTGTACTTACATGTTGAAGATAGTTACATGTATAAGAAAACTCTCATTTTTATTTTCCAAATAATTCTAGAGGACTGCTAATCCAAGGAAAAGAAATGAGGTTGGCAGTCAAAATTTATTATTCCTCAAATGGTCTTATTGATAAGAACATGCTAAACTTTTTTTTTAACTTACAGGCAAATATTCATGCTTCACTCAATACATTGCAAGATCCAATATCGATCCATATTAGGATATGCAAAAGCAATTACTTCTATTTTCTTCAGTGTTTAAATATCAACAATTCCATTTACACCTTCCTTGTGAATTTTTTTCATTACATCTCTTTCCAAGTAGAAGAGCACAATAGCAAATCATATTTGGAGTTCAGTACAGATGGCCTGAACTTTATCATCTGGTGATATTCACCAAGAAAAAAAGTATTTCCTTGATGATTCTCTTTTCTTCTCAAGTATGTCTTGGAAATCCTAAACCTGGCTGCAGACAGAGGAATATGCTGTACACCAAAGATCTTCTGCATCCCAGTCACTTACTTAAAATTCTGAAATGTTTTATCTGGAGTTCAAATGCTCATTGTGAATTTGATAAAAGTTTTTGTGTTATAGCATGACCTATTAAAATGTCTGTGACTGAATACCGTGAGAGGTCAGTGGATTTTCAACATTTTGGCTTTTATGCAGACAGACAGCTAGAACCTGTTGTTCTTACAGAATGCATCTTCCCTGGGGCTAGTTAACACACACACCTGGAAGAATGTCATGGAGACATGTGATAAAAATGGCAGTAGGACAGAGATGTGTAGGAAGTGGGGAACCTGTGGCAAAATTATTATGAGACTAAGGACTAGGTATGTAACCACATCTCACACTTAAGATTCTGCCAGGGTTTGTTTGGAGGCCATTGTGCAGAGCTTGGACTAACAACAACAAAAAAAAGCAGCTAGAAATATTAATGGACCAAAAAATTAAAATCCTGACAAAGTATTTACTGACAAATAAAACAGTGAGTTTATCCCCTCTTGGAAGAGACAGCACAAGGAAGGCAGACAGAATTCTTTAGAAGACCTCTGAAAATATTTAAGTTTTCATCTTTGGCAATCAATATGTTTCAAGCACATTTTCCAAATTGTGGAAAAAAGCAAATTGCCAAAAAGCATTTGGCAAGTCAAAATGAATCTGCAGCCTCAGCCCACCTCTTACCAAGTTCCATTTTATTGAAGTAGTAGCTCCACTTACTTCACCAGCCAGGTTTCTTGAATGTTATCCCTCTTTTTCCATTTTCACTCTCCAGTGCTCTGTGGATGAGATGGACTTGCAGTAGACAAGGTTTGAGAGTCCTCAAATTCTCCTCCTCATGAAACCTCTGAAAACTGGTGCATAAATGTTTGGGCCCTCCTGCTGTGTAAAAGTTCATCTGTGTGTTTCTGGTATGAGAAAAGAACTACAGTACACAGAATTCACCTACTTTGATTTTAATTTGAAAACAGAAAATTTCTACAGAGATTGCCATAAAAACTGTAAATAGCAACTGATTTAAAATTTCATAAACAACAATAGATGCTTCTTAAAATGTCAGTTCTAGATGGGCAAAAAAATGTCTTTGTTAGGGCTTTTTAACAAAGAGTTTCTTGAGCATTAAATGGTCTGTATACACCAGCTTATAGTGCAGAAGTGGACACATTTCACAGATTTTGTTTAAAAAAGGTAGAGTGAAATAAGTGATGTATTGCTGGAATTTTAATATTGAAGTTGGTAAATGAATGTAAACTTCTACTTGCACTATCTGGCATTTTTGCCCAGCATATTCATCAAAAACAAAGAGCAGATAAAAGCAGAGTAAGAGTCTATAAATGCCCTTGCTTTACTTGCATTTCTGGAAAGCTCAACAACAGAACACAATGGCTGCTTCCCAAGCCAAACAGAAAAAACACTGTAATTTCCAAAGAATTATTGAACCCTTACACTGCTAGTAAATTGTAGAGCTAAAATGCAAACCACTGCTTTTAGAAAACCTGTTTTGGTCTCAATGGCTGAATAATCTCTCTTTCAGTGATCAGGGAAAAAGGGTCTGACCACATTGCTTTGGCATTCTTGGGCATCACGAATAGGCAGCATTTTAGATAAAATGACCTCTATTTTATAGGACAAATATTACAACAGTCTGAGTTGCCTGATTGTCTGACACCAGCAGTGATATGAGAATAGTGAAATAAGCCATATAAATATTCAAGAAGAGAGAATTTGCCTTAATACTTAATTTAGCTTTTTTTCCCTACTAAGTCTACGTACAGACCTGCTATCAGAGAAGCAATTTACTTGAAAGCCATGCTTCCTAATGTTCTCATTTTGATTTTGTGTTTGCAGATCAAAGAGGAAATCTACCCGTAAGAAACTTTCTCAATTTATCACCTTGGTGGATTTCACATTTATTAAATTCTTATCCATTTGAGCCTATGCAAAACTCAATGTATAATTACCACCATTATGTGTAATGCATAAGCTATGGTTTGACTTTTTTTGATGTCACAGATGGTGCAAAAGGTACAATAGGCCTTAAGAACTCTTCTCACCTTAACTTTCTCACTATAGATTTTGTATATATTTTGCTTAATTTAACCTTATCATTCAGATGTCAAAGTGAATTAATATACCTTTTAATAAAAATCAGAATTGATTATTTCAAGTGGTTGGTAACTTCTTCCATGAAATATTGTTAGCTGGATCATGATGATATTTTCCTAGAGGGGAAAAAATAAAAAGAAACCTGGAGAAAAATGGAAAGGCAGAAGGAAGCACAAGAGAAAAGAGCAAAACACTATAAATTACTGGATTTGGTTGCCTCCATTTCTAAACAGCTAACCTTTTTTTGTTTCCAGGAGAAGCAAACACTTACTTTTAGAAGCATTTAAAATGTTTATTCTTACCTAAAAACAATTCATTCACTAATTTATGCTCTTAGTATTTCGAATCTCCAGTATTTTCATTCCATACTTCATTCCATACTTTTTTTTTCTTGATTCCTCCATAAGGTGGAAAGATTTTTTTTTCTGTAATAAAAAGAATGAGAAGTTTTAAACCCCAGATTATCGGAATAAGAGAACGTGTTGTGGGAAGATGGCAAATAGCAGCCATAAATCATTTTCTTCATAGGAGAGGAAAGTGCTTTTCTACTTTTTTGAAGGTACATTATTAACTGGATTGGCCTGACCTAGTAGGACAATTCCTATTTTGTTTTAATTGATTACTTTATCTGACAGAGCAAAAAAGGAACAGCATTTTCCTCATAGTTTGAATTATTACGTAGTTTCATTTAATATGTTTAGTTTTTGCAATAGATAGACTGCTGGACAAAACAAATTCTACAGTGAACATAGCCACATCCTAAATGGTCATAAATTGCAAATTTTAAGCTTGATATAAATTCTTGCAGAAAATGCATTGACAGTTTTCCTTAATCACACTGATTAGGATATAAGTAATATTTATTTTGGAAAGGTCATATACACTACATGAAAAAAACAGGGAGAAGAATATTTTTTAGGAAATAACACAAAACTTTCATATGCGAACTGAGTTTGTCTTTAAAGAATGACCTCAAAGCAGCAATGGCATATCTTATTTGGCAAAATATTTTAAAATAATCTGCACCCAATAATCTGCACCCAATAATCTGCACCAACCATAGAATCATCTTGACCTGAATGATAACATTTCCAGTTAAACACTGCTTTCCCTGTTTCCCTGTATGAAATTTGCTCCTGCAAGATGCATTGACCACACTGTCTCAGCTAATGGTGATTGCTTTCACTCTAATGTCTGCAGTAGCTGAGCATCCCCTTGGGGCAAAAGGAATATTAGAGGGACAAAAGTAATGATATTTCATTCCAGTGAAGTGCAATGCAATGAAAATCTCAAAATACATTAATATTTTAAAGTATCAAAATTACCATTCCAGCAATAATGAACTATTAACCACTGCAAAGATATTCTGAGGAAAAAATGTCCCATGGAGGTTTCTGCTCCCACTGAAACTAAGAAGTTAATTACTGAAATTCTAATGAATGACAGTTTTCCACTGGCCAGACTAAAGGAAGGGACATGTATCTTTAGTACTTGTTACTCTCAGGGAGCGCCTCTGTTTGCTTGCTCTCTATCTGATAAAAGACAGCCATGAAAAATAACAGTGAAACATTTGGAGTTACTATATTAGTAATGCATGCAACTTCCAGAATACTATAGATAAGAGCTAGAAATATCAAAAAGGACTAAAGAGGAAAGGAAAACAAATGTGGCTTAAGAATTAAATGATGGCTATTCCTTATCACATTTCTATGCCAAATGCATAAGATGAGGTTCCTCTGGATAAATACAATATTTAAAACACAAATTTTCAAATTGATCTGTCTGAATTACAATATAAAATAATAATAGCAATTATGACAATAATAATTATAATAAAATATTCGAGCTGAATATGATAATTGAATCTGAACTCATATGCTTGCAAACAAAAAGCATGAGTATGTAAAAAAAATCCGGAGAGGCTGAGACACTAAGTTTCAATTAGAAAGGAACACAAAAGGCAACATGAAATGGTTCTATAAATACACTAAATAAGAGGAAAACAAAGAGAAGAATAATTCCATTACCAAGTGTGAGAGAGAGCAAATAATAGATGGCAGAGAAAAAAAGGCTAAAATATTCAGTGCCTTTCAGTTTATTTAATCTTTACCAAGAACATTAAATTTTGACTAGCTATTTGGCTTTATTTAGAAGATAAGAACACAATGCAAATCAAAATGGACTGAAAAACATGCAGTTAGAAAAGTCTGAATTGCTAGGGTCATATACTTTCCTGAAGCAATCTCTAAGTCTTTATTTTCATCCCCAATGACTGAAAGAAAACAACTTTAGGAACTATCTTTAGGAGAAAAGGAAAACTCAGAAATTCTCTTCCTTTCCATCTCTGGAAAGAGTCAGGGTGAAATTATTAAATAATCAAATAAATACCTGAAAATACTAAAGTAGGAAAAAATAATTAAACTTAGTTCAACAAGCACAAATTATGTTTAAATTTTTCCATGTTCTTTCTTTGACAGAATATAGTGAGTAGGGAAAGAATTCTTGTTTGGATATTTACAATGTGCAATGTCTTTGGTATTATTCAAATGGCTTGTCTCTTAAAAAAGCTAAAGAAAAACTGCTAGAGATGTAACTTACATCAGTGGCATTTTTACAACAAATGGACTGGTTCATGTACAACAGATTTGAGCAGTAAGTCCCAAAAAGAATTATCAATATGACACTGTCAAAATAGGAAAGGATCTCTTGCAGATAGGATTTATTGTAGGCCAAGTTCCACTTAACAGCTTCAGCAATTTGGATGTCAGAGTGACATTTTTGCAGGAAACTGCAAAGAACAGGACTTGCAAGCTCTTTGGAGAATATGATCATAAATCAAAATGATCTTGGCTAATTGGAGAGAAAGCAAGAAAATGACAAGAGCAAATTAAATGAAAGCATGAGCAAAGATCCAGGGTTCAAAGAGAGTATTTAAATGCACTCTTACAAAATGAGACCTGTACAGGAGTACAGAAAAGAATCTAAGGGTTATAATGTCTTTGAAATTAAATATGAGTCAGCTACATATTTCCATTATGAAAACATTAAATAGGCAATGCAGGTCAGAGCTTCAGCAACAGCAGTATCCTGTGTATTACATGGAAAATAAGTATTGTTTCCTATTAGTCCTGATGAAACTGGAGATAAATTGATCTCCCTCATTTTTGCTATTTATTGCATTTGAATTGGAAAAAAAAAAAAAGAAAATAATAGGTTTATTTTAATGTTTATTTGATCCAGCATGTTGTATCTATTTTTTTTAAACAAATAGCTGCTCAGTGAACTTGAGGTGTAAGCTTTTGTATCAGTGGATACAAAAACGTATGGATATTACCATCTATTTTTTTCCAGTGTAAGATTAACTGGAATACCTTTCAGTCTTGCATTTTCTTTAGGCTACTCAGGCCTTGTATATAAACACATAGCCTTCATTTTCCACTAAGCTTTCTTAACATCTCTATGCCTTTTTTGATCTTTTTGATTGCTGTAGAATCATACTTGCTTAAGAAATGAATATTAAAATCAAATACATATCCTTATATAAACCAAAATAACAGTCACTATGCAGATCTTTGTTTTCATAGCTTCACAAAAGCCAAAATTTTATTAAAATTTGAAATTAAGTTTAATGATTAAATGAAGAAATCCAAACATAATAAAAAAATATTTTATTGGTTCCATACAGTAGCTATGTAAAACTTTGAATGGTGTTGTATAATAAAGGTTTGAATCCTCCTAGATGTACACCTTGACCCAATTCATCAGGGTTAGGTATAACAAAATTAAAGATGAGATGCTGTACAGATGTCATCTTGCATGACAGAGATATCTTCCAAAGATTTCATCAGTAGTTCAGATATATGGATAATGAGTGATAGTAAAAAGAGGTTTGGCTTTGTTTGTTTTTTCTTTTACCTTTTGAATACCTAATGAATACTGGCAAAATAAGCAATCATTATTCAAACATTACATTGTTAACTATATCACTGTGAGCTCTCAGGTGAGTAATGTTTGTATCTCTTCAGTTACAGTCTGCATTTACAGCGATGAACTCTGAAGGCCAGAGAACTGTTAATTCCCCCATGAAATATGTAATGTGTGACTCATACATATTATTTGTTTTTTAGAAATTCCAAAAGTATATTTAGGCATATTAATAAGTCTATTTTTTTTTTTAATTAAGAGGTTTAAAACTTTTAAAAAAGCTCAATTTGGATTTTAATCTTTAAATACAAAGGTTTACCTCACAGTCAAGTTAGGAGTTTAATGATTTTAAATTAAAAGGGAAGAGAAAGGTATTGAGTAAACAAGATTTTTTAATACAAAGACACATATTTAATTTAAAACTTGTGTCAATAAAGCACTTTGAGACTTTACTTAAAACCAGTTTATTTATTTTTACACTCCATTTTCACAAACCAGAAAAAAATATGCCATGAGTATTACACAGTGAATGTCATGGGCAAATGAGAGGCTGAGGTAACTCATCTTCATGTGATAAAAGGTGGTATCTAGCCAATGAAACCCAGGTGAGGACATAGATTTTTATTCTATACTCCAAAAACAATCTCTACTAGAGCCTGCATTTGCAGTCAAAGTAATAGGCCTTGCCACATTACTTTGTGTGGTTAATAGTGTGCTATTAGGAAAGATGTTTTTCATAAAAGTTATATGTTATTAATTAATCATGGAAATATACTGCTACTTTCATCTGCAATATTCAAAATTATTTAATTATTAGCTAGTTGGGAAATGTCGATGCATCCATTTAAATTCAAACTGTTATTTATCTAGCATACAATCATAGCTGTATCCAATCTAAATTAAAAATGCGTTGAAATGCACCGAAGACACTTTATTTAAAGTGCTACCAAATATGTTACAGGAAGTAAAGCTGTGTAATTACTTAAGGGATCATATTTATGGCACTGGAGTATCCCAAGCATTAAATGGCTTTTGTAGTTGATTAAATGTTGAAGTGATGCTGAGGTAGAACTGCCAACACTGCCAATGTGCAACCCATACATTTTTCTCTCAGTCTGTGAAATGCTGTGCTGGCATCCTTTAGGGCTGTCCAATACTATCCCTTGAAACAGCAATGAATGATGGAAATTAGGGTTTACTTACAATGTGTGGAGGATTCAGAAAGAAGTATGACAGATTAAAGAGCATATAATGAAAAATTAGAAATCAGGAGGAAATGGCCTTATGAAGGGGGAGGAGTGATGTACAATGCTAGAAAGAAATAGCTAAGGGTGAAAGAAGGTAAAGGTGAAAAGCTCACTTAGTGGAAAAACAAAGTGGACTTTATTTTATCTTGAAAATAGTGTCTAGATACCTGACAAGAGGGTAGGGACGCATAAGAAAAGACATTTCAAAACGAACTTAATGAGCTCTGTGAAGAGTGCAAATCAGGGGAAGTGGTTATGTCTCTATATAGCCATGAGGTAAATAACGGGGTTTTTACATGATCACAATGCATTCAGGGTATCATCCTCAGCAAGAACAGGATTCTGCCTCCCACAGATAGAGCAGCTGAATGAAATGCTCTTGGGTAACTCAGCAATGTATGGTCAAGGGCTATGTATGGTCAAGAAAAAGAGAAAGACTTATCAGAGAACATAAGAAATCTTCAAATAAATTATTAGTGGTCAGTAGTGACCATTGATTGGACAACACTACCAGCTTTTCTGTGTTATGTTCCTTGCCTTCCTTACACAAATATAGTGAGTGAGTGGTATTTTTCTTATTATCATGCATTAGTTCAATTAGTCCATACTCAGTCTGTTTATTCAGATATTGCACGCAGATAAAAAAAAGGAAAGAAATGATAACTTGAGACAAAATAGAAGAGTGTGGTTTTTTAATGTCTGCTTCATATTCAGAACTCCCTTCTGACTCTTCTAATACTGCATTTGGAAACAACAGTTCTATGTATAGAATTATGATATTTTCAAATATATTTTGGGACAAAAGGCAAATAGACTGCATGAAAATGAAGAATATAAGAATACTATAAAAAATTTGAAAGTGGTTCAAAGGTGCACATTTACAAAGGAGAAAATTAAATATGCAAGTACATTATTATCACAGAGGTAGTTAACAAACAAATGAGTAATAAAAAAACATTGTGCCTTCTAATTCATCATTGTTTAGAAGACGCCTGTGAGTTCTCTCTGAAAAATGACAATGCAGAAAAATGCAGATGGTTGAATTTTGCCTTCTCTTAGTTACTTTTCTTACACATTAATTACATGGGGAAAGGAGGCAAGAATGTTGCCTGTAAGACAATATTATTTAAATACATATAATAAAAACTACATATAATTTAAATATTTATGTTAAATGGCTAAAAAAAAGAATGAAAGACATTTTTGCCTGTCACTCTTTAACATGTTTTGTCTGTTCATCAAAGCCATAGGAACTGCTAGAAATGCCATCAAAAAGGTTTTCATGGAAAATTTGAGCAGTTATACACATTTGTAGCACTGCTTCTTTAATGCTTCTTGACATGGTGGCACCTGAAAATCGTGACTTTTACTCAGAAAGAAAAATATTATGAATACATAAATGATTTTCAAAAGAACACATTGCATTTACTTTTTAAGCCAACTATTGCTGATATCATTTCACATTTCAGCCATTTCACTGTCCTCTAAGATCTCAATTTAGAGATTAACTTTTTCACACAGCCAGCTCTGGGTTAAGAAGAAAATTCCTCGTGTTTTAACTAGTGCACTGAAGTTGTCCCATGAAAGGTCTATAGAAATGTTAAGACAGCCAAGATCTACCCATTCTTCCATAAAATTTAATCTTTGAGGAAAACTGAAATTATTATGGTACTACCTGTCCTGTTCTTCAAGAAAAGCTTTTAATACAAAAATGGGTTGCATCTGTTGGCTTTAAACTTCAAGGAACCATTCAAAACTGGAAAGAAAATGGCAGAAAACAAAACTCTATTGATATAAAAAGACCATTTCATGAACAGTTAGCAATAGATGAATATCGGCAATGCAAGGACGGTGTTTTAATCTAAGAATATAAATTATATAAACAGAAGAAAATGTTCTATAAGTACTTGCAGCAAGTAGCTATTGCCACTGTTGTTTTGCTAATGTCTTTTAGGGGAAGCTTTCTGCATGAGTACATTAGGTTGGTTTAGCATTTGGCTGTTAAAAACAGATGGAAATTGGGATAGTAGTGAAGACAAACAACTATATGAGAATAGTTTAAACAGTAGGGCCATGAACTTCTGAGGACAGAGTGTCTTTTGAGCTCACTGAAGCAAATGGTTTCAGGAATGAGGACATTGTCAAGATAATTATGCCTTCAGAAAAAAATTCATCATAGTCAAGTTAAATAGTCAACAGAGGGTCTTCACAACCACAGGTAGGCCTGGCAGAGCTTGACAGATGTAAATAACATTTGTAAAAAACAAAAACATGTTGGTCTGAGAAGAGTTACCATACACCTTACTATGTCAAGGCTAGCTTATATTTTGTTACTGTAGACATTTACTCCCTTCATATTTTTTAGCAATAAAAGTGACCTAAGACTAAAATTAGAACTGGGCCTCTATGTCTTTACATGAGAAAAATCTCAATTTTATTTTATATTTAATAAATGTGTCTTATATACATCCTTATGTTGTTTAATAAACATCATTTGAATATAGGCCTTTCCTATGGTAGAGGTACTAGTGAGGATGCTGGCAATTCATTTTAAGAGAAGCTATAAGAAGGAATTGGCAGACTAGGCATTGGGTAAGCACAGTCCTGGAAAGCCTATATATCTTTCAGAAGCAAATATTAAATGGGATTGGCCAGGTGTGAAGTGATGGATCAGGAAACAAGCGGTGAAACAGAACTGGACTAGAATATTTGAGACAAATTTAAAGAATGTAAATTTCATCACTGTGATTTCCATGAGTATGAAGGAGATATGGGGAAGCAAGCTAGGAGGTTTAGCAACTTCTGGAAACATTAACTTCTGATAACATCTCACAAAGCAAAATTAGTTTGATAGTCTATTCTATTTCTGGCTTTGTACTTCAACAAAATATAACAGGCCTTGCTTGAGTAGGTAGGATGGAGGGGAGTGTCTGCTGAGAACCATAGGTACTAAACTCGTCTCAGTGTGATATTTGTAATTTGTTTTCACAAGTATTCAATACATCCACAGGTTTAGGGGTTTTGTTTGGTATGTTTTTTGCTTTGGTTTGGCTTGGGTTTTTTTAAAGAGAAGAAAGGAAAGAAAGAGAAACATCTGCAAGAAAAACAGTACCCTATTTCAGAAATAATGTTTGCTGGCAAACAAGTACAGTACGTGCTCTAAAACAGTTTAATCTAATACAATATAAACTGAATTACTTCTTGAATTGCCACCTTCCAAAAGAAACAAGTAATAGTTCAGAGGATGAAAATTACTGATCGATTCTGCTGATTACATATATTTATTGTAGGTTGTGCTATAAATGTACCAGACATGGAATAAGCCAGCTCTTTCATTCTACAAAAAAAAAACCCCAAACCTCAACAAAACTGACACACAACACATCAATTTTTTCTAGTACACTGGAAACATATTTTTCATAGAAATAAACACATCTTGCAACCTTTTTCTCTTTTATTTTGATAAAATAAAAGGTACATAGCAGGGCGTCTTGTAACAAACTGTCTCTTGAAATTGCAACAGGACACTCTATATGCCTAGTGGCCATTTAATTTAATGGGATTTTTATTAGGGTACACATACTGGGTTATTTAAACCACAGGGGTCTTTACAACTAAAAGCACAATCTGAACATTGAAAAAAAAAATCACACTTATTTTATTTATAAAATGAAATAAATTGCATTTTGATTCAATTTAAATTGTGGTTTTTCCTAACCATTTGAAGAAATTTCACTTCTGTTGCTTCTGTATAAAATATAATTATTTCAGTTCTTTAATTGTCACTGCATAACAGTACAATTGTTTTGAGTGTACCAAAAGACTTTACAACTAAAGGGCATTATCTTTGCACCTGGAGCCTGTAACATTTACATCCCAAAAAATTCTCTTTGTTACCCTGCTTGAGGGAACATTTCTATTTACTTCATATTTTCGCATTCTAATATTTACACACATGGAGGCAGGAAAATGGCTGTACATGGATGACCACAAATACCAGAAATATCTATCATATCTTTAAACTTATGAATATATTTTATTTGATTGTTGTTCCAGTGATTTGTTATAGTTATATTTTAGAAATTTTCTATATTATTAACAAGATTAATTCACATTGTGGTGATAAGTTTTTCATTTAAGTCCATTAATAATTTCATCTCTTTCTTAAACTACTTCATTAAGGTTTTCTGAAGTGAAACATCAAAAACTACAACACAAAATTTTGGGGAGAGTATGGAGATTACAAAGTGAAAAAACCTCTCACAGGAAAACTAATGTTTTATTGATAAATGCTTCTTATAGCTAAGGATCATTTGAACTTCAAAAAATCTTTTTGTACTTACCTGAACTGAAGTTTTTGAGCATTTTACAGACTGTAAAACACAGTTTATATAAACTGCTACTTGTTAGAAATAACCGATAAGAAGTAAAAAAAAATAGTAGCACCAACATGTATAGGATGGTTAAAAATATGCCAGCCAAGAACATGGAACAAATAGATGTGGACAGGATGGTAACAGTACAATTGTTTTCTTAGCTGAAAGGAAAATTGGCTAAGAAGCTGCACAGCAAAAATGTACATTAAAAAACATTATCAGGGCTACATAATCAAGCATTTGAGATTGTTATAATTTCATGCTGCCATAAGTGAAGTGCTACTGTGTTTTGGAAAATCAGTACCAAACACCCAGCCTGCATTAGCAAATATGGTAGGCTTCTGGTGCTAATCACTACTCAACCTGGGCCAGGTTTGTTTACACAAACAAAAGGAATCGACAACAATTCTTTTCATAATGGACTATGAACACATCAAATGCTAGTAGCTACCAAATATGAAAGAAAATTATTATTGAATCACCCAGTTCAATAAAAAAAAAACAAAACAAAAGGATGACCATTCTTTCCCAAATTATCAGCATCTATGGACCTGTATATGGTGTTTCTACCATGCATATATGTAGTATGTGCTATTCTTTGTGATCCTGTGATTCTATGTGGTTAGTAGAGAGATTTGCTTTTCATAATGAACGTGTAAATTCAAACATTTGCAAAGTTATTTACGCATGAGCTAAAGTAGTTGCTTTGTCATCTCTCTCTTCCAAAAATAGAAGTAATTTAGCAAAACAAGGACCAGTTGGATCTTTCAGAGGCAGGTTACCACTCCTCTCTGCAAACAATGAATAATCAGCTACAAATATTCAAAATGAATGATTTACTAATAACAGATGAATTTCAAACTGTTGGCTGACATTGCAAGAACTCACAAATAGCAATTAATAATTGTATTAAAATTGAACTAGAAATCTTTATTCATTAAAAGATTTATGATGAGAAAAAGGGCTAAATTGACAAAGAGTAGTGGGCATGCCTCTGAGTTCACTTTTTAGGATTAATTGTACTGATTTTGATTAAGTCAGTAGGCTTGTTTGCTGGTTGTTTCTAATTCACAACAGTCTAACTGAATAAAGAAGAACAGTAATTTTTATATGCAAGAGAGTAAATTTCTGTTCAAAATATCAAGAAGAATCTGTGTAAAGGCCACATGTCACAGAAAAAAAGCTAAGTAATGAGCACAAGTAAGAATCAAACATTATATTACTAGTTAACGAGTTTACCTAAAAATGAAGAGCTGTCATTCCAAGCTAAATTATGTGATTCAAACAGTCTTGCTTCAAGTTCTGTGGCTTAGTCTATGGAAGTGAGGAACTGGTGCACGGCCTTATTTGATTTTAGAAGGTGTGACACTGGAGACTAAATACAATGTTGCTACTAAACCATAAGAGGGAAGATGATGTCCTGCTTCACAATCTGTTTTATTTTCTTATATTGCTTAAAACAGGATGTATTCTGTATAATTTATTCTGAATTGTAAACACAAAGCAAGCATCATTCTGGGATCATCATAGACTAGTTCAATGTTTGGAACTTGTTATATGATTGCTACAGCATGGTGTCCTTTTGAAGATATGGATACAAGAATTATGTGGCTCTTTTCTATTTTGAGAAAAAGACAGTTCCTTGGCTGATTCCAGAATATGAAAACTAACAAGGTCACTTAGAGCCACACTGTCCTTTCTTGCTGATCTATGCTTCATTCACTGAAAATGTAATCCAGTATTATGTCATGATGTTCAAATTTAAATCTCTCAAACCAGTGTAAATAATAGGAAGTTATGAAGAGGAAATTAAAAACTATAGGACACACTGAAAAAGAAATCTACAAGAGTGATTGAACATCTAATCACAAGACAGTGGGAGAAGAGAAGATATGTTATTGTCAAAAAATAGAGAGGTTTATAATTTGTGTTAAAGTTTATAATTGGGCATTGTAAAAAACTTAAAAAGGAAAATAATTATCGTTATATATCTTAATGCAAACTAGAGGTACCAAACCATTGGATATTATGGGTAGAGACAGCAGATACTACAGATTAAATTATCTTCTTTTCTACAAGTTACCGTTATGAATGTGTGAAAAGCCTGTTCTCTGATGCTGCCAATTTTACACAATCAAAAGTCATAGCTTTTCCCTCAAAACCATGAGTTTGCTTTTAAAATTAGGAGATTTTATTTTGACATATGTTCTCTTCCCTGATGGGATTTTAACACTTTAACACACATGAAGAAATCCTGTCCTCTCCCGGAAGAAACAGTAAATTACCTCAGTGAAAGTTTTTTATACACAGAGCAGGAGCTGAGAAAAAAACTTGTTATGAGTGAAAATAGATTTATCAAAGCAGAAAGTCTGCTTTTAGCCAGCAATATTCTAGTTTTATACAACAAACAAACGGTAAAATCCTCAGTTGGTTTATTTTTATCATCTGATTTAAAAAAAAAAAAAAAAAAAAAAAACAAGAAGAATAAAAGATAATATTCAGTTTTCCATCATTCCTCCCCAAAAGACTTGTCAGACAGAATAACATCAGTTCCAAGAAATCTATATATTTATTTTCATTGTACATCTATAGGAAAGGAATGATATTAAAGAAATAATCATACTATAAGAAATCCAGAAGGCTGGCAGGTAAAAGATATCCAAAGCATTGTGTGATCACCTCTTCAGGACAGAAAATCCTGCCCAGGACTCTTGCACTTAGCTATACTTAATTCAGTGTAAAAAAATCTGTGGTGTTTAAAAGCTTCATACAGAGTCTCTAATTGAATTTAGGTGAAGCAAAACTAATGTACTGTCTGGCATATCTGAATTGCCCTTCCTAAAACAAGCATTTTACTTCTTCCTATGGTTTATGATCAAGAATTTTGCTCACAGACTGTACCTGTGCTAAGCAAGTATGTTGATGGGTACACATGTGAGTTAGAAGACCTGTTCTACTCAAAACCACTCATTCACTTCTGGCACACACCCATGGCTGGTATCTTAAGATACAGAGCTGTAACTCAAAGTGATGCTGTGTAGAAGACCACATACTCTAAGCCCTGTACTGATCACTGATCACATCTGATCCTTATCTCTCTGCGAGCAATACTGTTATTTTTGAGCTCCAGAGGACAAATATGAAGCATGTAAAGTGGGAGGAACCATGTGTACAGCCTCTTGTATTCTATGGAATATGCAAACCAAAATGCTTTCTTAAAAGATATGCAGCACTGAGAAAACACTCCCTTTCTCAGAATATAATTAAGTGCACACTCATACTATGCAAAGTACTTTCTATTTAAAAGTAAAATACTAAATTTTAGGGCAAAATAAGAACATAGCAATTATATCCAACTAACAGAAGTAATTTTCCATATTTTGCCAGTAACACGTGTAGCACATCAGTACACCAACTAGATCTGTAGGTAAGTAAGTACATAGATAGATAGATAGATAGACAGGCAGAGACAACTTTCACTAGACCGGGTTGCTGAAAGAGCCATCCAACCTGGCCTTGAACACTTCCAGGGATGGGGCATCCACAACTTCTCTGGGCAACATGTTCCATTGTATCAGCACACTCATAATTAAGAACTTCTTCTTAATAGCTAATTTAAAAATACCCTCACTGTATTTGAAGCCTTTATTCCTTGTCCTTACATTATGTGCACTTGTAAAAAATCCCTTACTGGCTTTCTTGTAAAACTCTTTTAGGTACTGGAAAGCTACTCTGAGGTCTCTTCAGAGCCTTCTCTTCAGGCTGAACAAGGCAAACTCTCTCATGCTACCTTTATAGGAGATGTCTTCCAACCCTCTGACCATTTTCATGGGCCTCCTCTGGATTCACTCCACCAGGTCCACATACTTTTTATGTTGGGGGCCCAGAGCTGGATGCCCGGGTGGGGTGTCAGGGGAGTGGTGTAGAGGGTAAGAATCTTCTCCCTTGACATCCTGCCCACACACCTTTTGATGCAGCCCAGGACACATTTGGCTTTCTGGGCTGCAGGTACACATCGGTGGGTCATGTTGAGCTTCTTGTTAACCAACACGCACAAGTCCTTTTCCCCAAGGCTGGTCTCAATCCACTCTCTACCCAGTCTTGGTTTGTGCTTGGTATTTCCTTGAACCAGGTGCAGAACCTTGCACTTGTTTTTGCTGAATTCTTCAAGGTTTGAACAGACCCACCTGTCCAGCCTACGAAGGTCCTCCTGGATGGTATCCCTTGCCTCCAGCATATCAATGGCACCACAGAGCTTCATGTCTTCAGCAAAGCTGCTGAGGGTGCACTCAGTCCCGCCATCTATATGACTCATGAAGATGTTAAAGAGCAACATCCCCAGTACCAACCCCAAAGGAACACTACTCTTCACTGGTCTCTGCTCAGACATCGAGCCACTGATCAGAACTCTCTGAGTGCAGCCATCCAATATCTTTTCCAGCAGGTGGTTCACATCAAATCCATGTCTCTCCATTTGAGAGACAAGGATGTCATGCGGGGTAGTGTCAAATGCTTTGCACAAGTCCAGGCAGATGATGTCAGTTGCTCTTATCCACCAACACTGTAAATTTTTGAACATCAAACTGATTAGTGCTTTTTTCAGCCTTCACTGTTAGCAAGTACAGATCACTGCCAGACATTGGGTAACGCTGTTTTTAGTTTTTCTTGTTCTGTTGCTTGTGTCTCTACAAAAGGTTGCTTGTCTGTGCAAGTGCTATTAGTTGCCATGACAGTATTTGTGATATCAATAAAGCAGCAGTTAGTTTGAAGTCTCCTGCTCCCAAAAGGTGCTTGGTGCCCCCAGTAAAACATGCTAAGACAGAGTCTGTCTTTCATGGTTCAGATGTCCAGAAAAAAAATCAGATAAAGGGCCAGAAATTATTCTTAACAAGCTCAGCTACTGTCTTTAATTCTGAAATGCAAAGCCTTTGATTCTGAGATACTTCACATAAACAGTTGTGAAGAACCTGATTTCTTGTTGGGGGACAAAGACAGGGAAAGACAAAAAGATTGAATTCTTGGACCACCAACTCTGAGCCTTGCCACATAAGGAACTGAAGAGCTCTGGTTTTAAGGTCAATTCTGCTTTGAGGAGGTCAGCATAGACAAGCTCCAAATGTCTCCTCTAACTCAAAATATTCTGCAGTTCAATGACTCAGGGGATGGATTCCTCAAAAATTACACAGGATCTACTTTTTACTCAGATTTAGAGGGTGTTCCCAGAGGGTAGAGGGGAGGTTGGTATGCTCAGTGTGACCAAATCCAGAGACCAGTTTCTGGTTTTATGCAACACCAGTTTATGACCATAAGGAAAGGGAAATTGTAGTTCAAAGGAACACTTTGAAAAGTAGGTCTCTCATTTTCAATATCATTCAAAAACAACCAGAGCAGACTGCTGCAAAAATATCTCATGGAGAGGCTTCACATGAATATGAACAAAGGTAGAGAAAAGCTTTTTTCTTAAGAATGCAAGGGGCAATGACAGGAAAAATTGTCACCTGATGACACAGGTTGTGGTGCAGGTCATAAACTTATTTCACATTAAGCAGATATAATTCCCATTTAAGAATCCAAAACACTCAAAATTCTTTTAGTACTTATCTCTATCAACTGGAATTATTTCACAAACAGTAATAATAATAATAATAATAATAACAATAATAATAATAGTAACGAAGAATAAAAATAATCTGTAGGCATAACTGAAAAAAAAACCCATAAGGTCAAGCAGATACTTCCATTTTCCTAAATCAGTTATAAATAATGTGCCATAAAAGGAGGGTAGCTCTCTATGTAACTACTAAAATAAGTGATAAGATAAATGAGTAGTATATGAACTATGAAGCTATTATTAATGAAATAATTCAGTTGTGAATAGGTTGCAGAGTTTTCTCTTTGTGCTTTGTTCTGTTTTGTTTTGTTTTAATATGGAGAAAAAGTCTAAATGACTGAACTAGCAATATCTATTTCTATAAAAATTATATATAATTAGAACACAACTAATTTTGATAAAATACATTTGCAGGTCTCTTTTTAAATATATGTTTTGTGTTTCTTTGTATAAGCTGTGGGAGACAGAATTCAATATAATTGAAACTATATATAGTAAGACCTGCTTCTTAAAAGTACTGAAGATTTGAATTCAAGAGCTATTTTCTTCAATTTTCACTCATTTGTTGACTAAGCAGAAGAACCTTTAACATTTACCTTGCTTTTAGGTCTTATATCACTTATTGCAAAAATGCCTGTGGAAAGAAAGAACCAAGAACTGCTATGACTAATCCCCAAAAGATATCTTAGTGAGCATCAGTTGTCCCTGATTTTTGGCCTTTTTGCCTGTTGACATTTACTGTTCCTTTTCAGAGCCATTTGGAAACTGCAAAACATAGCTTCTGGTACAGTGGAAGTCCCCTGTGACAGGAGACCAGGACAAATCTGAAAATTCTTTGGTGTAAATGAGCAGATCTTGGAATCCACAAACTGTTAAAATATTGGCAATGACAAAAAGGACCTTTTTGTATCATCAGATTTCCACTTGTACCAGAAGAATAGCATATTAACATCCTAAAGATATGTTTACTTCTTCAAATTAGACAAGAATGAGAAAACTGAATTACCAAATAATGCAAATGAATGTAAAACAAAATGTTAATCAAAAGTAGCTGTTATTTATTTAACACTTACTAAAATTAATTGGAATTAGATGAGTAAAAAACTACTGTGACTTGAATTAAACTACATGGAACAAAAATCCCTGTCTTCAGATCACCATCTGATAAGAACTGCACTTCTGAGAATTCAGAGACTTCAGCAGAGACCCTATCCTGGAGTTAGTCTTTAAGGAAGACAGGAAAGTTATTGTGATTCTGAATCTCAAGCTCGATCCAAGCTCTGCTCCTCTTTCAGCTCCATAGAGAAGGTGTCTGAAGAATAAACAATAAAATCTTTCAGAATGAAGAATGGTTTTGTAATGAAGAAAGTATGCTGGGACTAGTTCCCAGACCTGCCACAGCCTCTGTTCTGACCTTAATCTCTCTATTATTCAGCTCCTTATCTGTAAAATAAGACAGTAATGCTTCTGTTCTCCCATTCTTTGTCCGACTTGGTTCCCTGAAGTGTCGGATCTTTGGAATAGCAACGGATTTCATTTGAGTATATTTTCTGGTGCTTCCATATCTACATTTTGATCACAGCTGAGGTGACAGAGATTCTTCTAATACAAGCAATTAAAAAAAAAAAATCACTGAGTGTTTTTTTGGAATAGAATCATATCTGAAACCTGACAATGTAATACTGAAAAGCTGTAATGATAAAACCTCTATATATAATGTCCTCACTGGAACAAAAAGAAGCGTTGGGGGAAGGGCTAAGTGGTGAATAAAATTGTGGCTAAATATTTTGCTGAAACTCTAGGCCAACACTGTAATTACTTGAAATAACTTACATGAATGTACCATATTTTACTGAGTTTATGGACGTGTTAAGTCCTGGATCTTTTAAGATAGGAAAGTATCCAGTATTCTGGATGTTTTTCCTACATAGCAACTTAGGCACTTCCACTGACAAACTGTCTCAAACTAATTCAAATTAATTGCAACACTAACATGTATGCAAATTAATTGGTGCACAAAATAAAGAGTTATTAAATATATAAAAAGTTAGCCAAGACAATCTGAAAAGGAGTATGAAGGGAAACTACACTGAGAATCTGCAAGGCAGCATGAAGACTGCCTGAAGGAGAAAAAGATTCCCGGATCATTTCCCAAAATGATACCAAAATTATTCCCAAAACTATACCTGTCATGGGGGACATTAAATACCAATACAGCTGTTGGATAAAAACAAAACTAATCAAGCATGCATCATGACACAGGGCAATTTTATGATCCAGAAAGAAGAGGATTTAACTAGCTTGCTCAAGAAGGAACTAGTAGAAGTTGTGAGAAATAATGACATTTGATACTTTTTGACCACAAGCTACTTCAATTTAACAAACTAAGCAATGTTCTCCCTGAACAAGACAATATAAAACTACTGTATTTTCTAGACACAAAGTGACATAATTGAGATGGGTAGTAACAACACTTTCCAATGTTCAAATGTCATAGCTTTCGTATATTAATCATGACACTCTTTCAGAAGTTTAAATCCCAAAAATATTTGCTGAAATAAATATATTTGGAAACAAGTTATGTAAGAGGTAAGGCAATAAAAAAAAAAATATTATAAGGTACGGGTTAAGAGAGTAAGGAAGATATCTGCACATCTGATAACTGTACAAAGAAAAATAAGTGAAATTTATTTCCTCAATAAATAAGGATAGGGATTAAACAAATTATACCAAAATGTCCTCCTAAAGCTCAATTTATGAGAAAAAAGTGTTAATGCTATACAAAATGAACAAAACAGCTTTGGACAATTAGTAGGTAATAATGACTTTGACCACAGATTCTAAGGTATTCAGGGACTCTGCTAACAAACCTACTGAACCACTAACAATTGTTTAAACCACAGAGATTTAGAAAGTACAAGAAAAAGCAAGCCTAAGAGTGATCACAAAAAAAGGAATAGAGAGAAGTTTAATCTTTAGGAGCCATGTATTTAATTTCAATTCTTGGGGAAACATATATAATGTAAGGAATATGGAAAATTGTATGAAGAAGCCCAGAATTTTATAGTGTGGCTTGAAGAGAGACACGGATAATTACATACCCTCTTCAGCCTCCTCACTCAGGCAGCAGATCTGGTAACAAATTACAACAGACAGTCACAGTTTATCTCTTGAGATGAGCATTCAGTATCCCTCCTCTTTTCCTGCAGATCTGCACACTGACCGCTGTTCATTCACCTATGTTCTCCGACTATAGAATAACAAAAGAGAGATGTGGGGATGTGTCTTCACAAAACTTTCCACCTAACAGTGTGCAGTCAAAATGGAGCACCAGCAAATATCCCACCTTTTCCCAGGCTGAGTAGAGTAATAAGGTAAATATCATCTTACAGGCCTTTCATACTCTTGCTCCCCTGTGGAACTAACACCAATGACAATTTACCCCTAAGTGAACATTTAGAAGCCTGCAGTCATAGAACTTGTGTAACAGGAGGGTCATAAAATGAGTGGATGAAAGAAATGCAACACATTGCATATATACACATGTTGGTTTTAGGTAACACCAACTAAAAACAAAATGAAATAACATTCTATGAGGCAACAATCTAGAAACAAACACTGATGAAAGGACTTCAAGTGATAGTGAACAGTAAATTAGGTATATGTTTATAAAGCAAATCTGCAACAAGGAAAAGTCAGTATGATTTGGGAACTGTTTGAAGGGATGGCTAGGTTAAAAACTGGCTGGATGGCTGGGCTCAGAGAGTGGTAGTGAATGATATTACATCCATTTGGTGTCCAATCACTGCTGGTAATCACCAGGGCTCAGTACTGGACCCAGTCCTGTTTAATATCTTAATCCACGATCTGGATGAAGGGATGAAGAGCTCCTTTAGTAATTTGGGCAGGAGAGTTGATCTGCTTGGGGGGTAGGAAGGCTCCGCAGAGGGACAGAGTGTATTAGTGGGCTGAGGCTAGTGGTATGAAGATCAAGGCCAAGAGCTGGATCCTGCACTTGGGTCACAAGAACCCCATGCAGCACTACAGGTTGGAGAGCTGCCCAGTAGGAAAGGACCTGGGGGTGCTGGATGACACCCAGACGACCATGAGCCAGCGTGTGCCCAGGTGGCCAAGGCAGCCAGTGGCAACCTGGCTTGTATCAGCAGCATGGTCAGCAGGACCAGGGAAGTGATTGCTACTCAGCACTGGTGAGGCCACACATCAAATCCTGTGTCCAGTTCTGAGCCCATCACTACAGGAAAGACATTGGAAGTGTTGGAGGGAGCCCAAAGAAGGACAGTGGAGCTTGTGAAGGGGCTAGAGAGTATGTCCTATGAGGAGTGGGCTGAGGGAGCTGCAGGTGTTCAGCCTGGAGGTGTTCAGCCTGGAGGAACAAAGAGGGAGACCTTATTGTTCTCTACAACTACCTGAAAGAAGATTGGAGACATGTGGGGGTCAGTCTCTTCTCCCAGAAAACCAGCAACAGGAAAACAGGAAATGGCCTCAAGCTGGGCCAAGGGAGGTTCACCTTGGGCAACAGGAAGAATTTCCTCATGGAAAAAGTTCTCAAACATTGAAATGGACTGAGCAGCGTAGTGGTGGGGTCACTGTCCCTGTTCAATAAAAGACTGGTCACGACACTGAGTGCTGTAGTTTAATTAACAGGGAGGTGATGATCTTTTTCCAGCCTTAATGATTCTATGGCTCTATTGTTCTATGATTCTATACCACGATAGAGACAAAAAAAATCACTCCTTGATGTCTGAATACCAATTTGCACCTAAAATCCTGTAGGCAGATTTCTTAGGAGTGTACAGATAAGTTGAAAAGAATTCAGAAAGCAGCATCAAAAGTCATGCTGCTGCAGCAATTCTCATCTTACCAAAGAGCCAAAATGCTTGTATATAAAAGCAATAGCTTTCAAATAATGAAAGAGTATAACCAACAGACAAGACCAGAGACTACCAGGATGAATGGCTTCATAGATGGGTCAGCAAGATGAATGTCAAAATTTGACTTCTAAACAGAACATGTGTTTGTTTATGTCCAGAAAAGAAACAGAAGTCCACACAATAGACAACTTGAATTATACCAGAAAAAAAAAAAAA